>JAQZBX010054178.1:0-18706 GCA_029593785.1 Cabassous unicinctus | reverse complement strand
ATAGTTGAGATTTTCTCTTTTTAGCTGTTGAATTCTGAAATGGTAATTTAGACTTGGGGCAAATACCTCTTTATAACTTTTCATTCCTTGTTAATTTTATCCTTTCCTACTTTCTCCCAGTAAGAAGTTCTTATCCCTCTCATGTGCTCTGGCATGTTCTAGCTTAGATGACTTTTGAGAACTCTGATTTGAGAGCAAAACATGAAGTCACCTCATTTGTCACTGTCCCTTAGGTGATGCCTGGTTTATCTCTTTGCTCAGCCAGTCTGCTCTCATTCCTCATGGTTCACCACTCTGGACATTTGGCAATTCCATTCTAACTGAGCATGTTAGAGGAGAGAGACATTTCCTCCTCACTGAACAGAGCTTGGAAATCTGGGTTTTTCAACTTTGAGCCAGCGGGAGCCTTGGCAAAGTTGGCTTAACAACTCTGGGAGATAGTTGTCAGAAGGCACAAGAGACCCAAATGTTGTTCTGTGTACCTGCTTGGAACAATTAAAAGGATTTGCACATAATAGCTTCTAAAAGAAAATTGTTAATTGATTTCAAAGTAGTCCTTTGATTTCTGTTGGCTTCAAAATAGTTTTCTGTGATCTCTAAGTCAGAGAGCTACATGAATCTGGTTGTGTTTTACAGACTATTCTTTATGCATATTGGAATTTATAAATAGTTGTTAAGTTTTTGTTTGTTTTTTTAACACTTGAAACATTTGTTGAGTGATTATTGCATGCTAGGCACTGTGTTAGGGACGTAGATTGTCAAAATGAATAAAGCATGCCATGCCCCTTTCCTGAAAGGCTTATAGAATTAGAGTGTAGGTAGGAGTTAACTAACTCCAATGCAGTCTCAAAGACAGAAAGAAAAGAGAGGATAGAGGCAGGAATGGGACCATTCTAAGGCACAAAGAGAGAATAGTCTTTGTTTGTAGAAACTTGAGCAGGAGGAATAGAGCTAGAAAATTAAATGAATACCTCCAGTGGGTGATTTCTAGACAACTGGACAAGAGACCAAAAGAGGAAGAAACTGAAGAAGTTGACAGTTAGAGATTTCCGTGCCCCCAAGCCCTTGCTCATGTTTTTCTTTCCCTAGAATGCTTTCCATGACTCCTTTAATTTGGCCATTTCCCACTTATTCTTAAGGATTCACCTTAGATTTTATTTTCTGTGGGAAAACTTTCCTCCTTGCCTCCAACTTTGGCTGGAGAACCCTCTTATGAGATGTCATAACTCCCTACCACTTATCCTATTGTTGTACCTAACAGGCTGCATTGAAATTACCTATTTATTTATCTTACTCATCATTATATCCAGTGCCTAGCACACATGGTGGGCACTCAATAAAAATCTAATGAAAAATGAATAAATAAATGAAAAAATGGCAGATAAGAGGGGAGGGAATTAGACCAAAGAAAGAAAAGTCCTAAATCTAATAATAACAGACTCAATAGGCTGATTCCTTAATAGACTGTGGAATCTGAGACTTGAAAGAATAAATACTTGTTAGAGAGAAAGAGAGAAATTGGAGGAGTATCTCGTTTTCTTTATGCAACATTATTGTTAGTCCCAGTCTCCTCCATGGTTCATGTTAAGGACTTTACAAGGATTATAAAAAACTAATTGTGTCTAGTTATGTTGTAGGCGCCATGGGAGTTGTGATCCCTGCTCACAGAGCATTTACAGATCAGGCTGCTGCCTTCTGTAGTAATCTAAGTGAAAAGACTACTGAACAAAGTGGGGTCAAGGACATAGACCTCCTTTCTAGATTGGATTGATCTATTAAACAGTATCCTTCAGAAAAAGCTGTTCAAATAGCTATGAATCAAACTCACTCAAGTGATAATTCTCCATCTTAGTGAAGTGTCTTGTTCAAAGCCAAATTCACCATAACTATGACCTTCCCCTTGCTTAGCTTTGAAGTGACCTTCTCAAAAAAGGGGAGGGAGGTAATTTAATGTTTCAATAGAATCTCAACAACCTGAAACAGTGGGCTAAAATCTAAAATCAACAGAAAGAAATGTCCCCAGCATAGTAAGTCCTGCATTTTGTTCTAGGACTCAATTGCATATGTAGAAGATGGAAGAGGCCTTACTTAGTAGAATGTTTCAAATGGGGTTGTAGATCCATAAATTGAATGTTGGGAAACCTATTTCTCTAAAATAAAATATAGGTATAGGTTATATTAAAGGAAATGTAGCATTCAGATCAAGATTTAATAGTTTTACTATATTATAAACCTATAATATACTTGGAGTATCATTTTCTGTATGATCCTCTGAGTTAAAGAACATTAGCAAACCAGAGAATAACACAGGATATTGACCAAGATCTAGAAGTAAGTCATGTGAAGATGCAGTTATAAGAATTAGGTATTCAGCCTAGGAAAGAGAAGACTTGGAAGACCTAATATAATATAGTATCAAGTATCTGAAAGGCAACCATGAGGAAGCCTGGGCAAAGTTGATCTTGATTCCTTCAGGGACCAGTGTCTAGGATAAATGCTCAGAAGTTACAGAAACATTTTTTCCCATTGTTAAGAAGAACTTGTCAAATCGATGCTGATCAAAGGTGGAATGGACTACCTGTATGAGGTTGTGCACTGTCACTGAAGTGGAGGCTGAAAACATTAGCCCTGAGATCAGGGCTCTGCAGGTGTTCAGATTGGTCAGCACAGGAGTCATGGGGACAAGTAGGGCTGAAATTCAGCCAGCACTACAGAACCTACATCATGCATCTTGGCATTGGTCACCCAGAGGAAGGGATATCTTCTTACAGTTCACTCAAAGGTGCCCCCAGGTCTAGCAGCAGCTCTTCATGAGATGTAGGAAGATTTCCTTATCAGGTGAGAGACCATATCAGTAACCATTAACTTTTCTGCCAACTCTTATCATCCATTAGTCTATGATCACAGTTACATTTAATTAAAATTCAAGAAAACAAATTGAAGAAGAATATCCAGCAAACAGCTTCCATTTAACTCAAATAGTTTCAGTGTTTTGAGGCATTATTAGAAGGCCCCCTTATCTCCATCCCACATGAGTCTGTGATGTGCTGCAGGAAGGAATGGGAGAATTGGGATTGGGTGATCTTCCATGCTTGATGAGCTCTTTTGATATTAAGGTGTGAGCTCTGCTACATCTGAGGCATATGCAGTGTCTGTCATATCTTTCTTTGGAGGCAAAGCACCATTAAAATGTTTTCCATGGAAAATTCTTATATTTAAATGTGAAGTTTAAAAAAAGGATACAAAATGGGCAAATAACATTTCAACCATGTTGCATAGAAAATTTTCTTGAACAAAAGATAACAAAATACTTACAGAGACCTAATCTCTGAAGGATGGGATTATAGGTGACTTTTATGTATTACATTTATAAACAGAAAACAAATATTTTAAAACAATCTTCCCTTCACTTTGAAAAAACATATTTTCAAATGTTTTATTTTTCCCTAGGTCTCCACATGTGACATAGGAAAGAAAATGTCCTCTTCCTCTTTTTTTAACTTCACTTGCCCCAAATTTGTTTATAATAAAGAGGTAATAGGTCGGGGCAGTTCAGTAAGTTATCCTTGGTATGTCTGGGTTATTCTTTGAAGTATAGTAGTATCCTAGTAACACAAAAGGAATTCAGATTTCTATAGGACCCATTTCATCCTCCACCCTGTCAGCAGCTTACTCACTAGTAGGATTCCTACCTTTTATATTCTCGTTTCTTTTATCACATTGCTACAATATGCTTTCAAAACAAACTGCAGTTAAAACTTTTGATGGAATTTTGTTAATAGATGGTGGTAATGGTTGTGAAACTTGTAATTAATACCACTGGATTTTACACTTAAAAATGGTTAAAATGGGAAATTGTGTGTGTATTTATATTTATACATATGTATGAAACCACAATAATAAAAAAAAAAAACAACATCTTTTGGGGAAAAAATACACCTCATTTACTGAAGAAATGCTCCTGGAAATGAGCTTCAGAAACAGATGGGATAAATGCTACATCCAAGAAGAGTGAGTTTCCCTCAGATATCATACATGTTGAAGCAGGAGAAGGCGTAAGATGAAAACAAACATCTGAAGCAGTGCTCACTTCTAAGCGGTGTTATGTCTCCAGTACAAGGAATGATGGAAAAAGATCATTTTAAAGACAAAGAATGGAAGCGTGGCGCAGTTAGCAAGAATAAACTGTCACAAGTGCTGGCAGTAGCCAGGCTGCGAGCAGCAGGCTAGCAACCTGGGATGTCTTCTGGGGTTTCTGGGATTAGAGATTTTTTTCCTAAAAGAAATCTCCACCTGCCTCTAGTTTTAAATTTAGAACTCTCTTTATCTAGTTCTTCAGTTATATTACAATGTAGTAATTGTGGAAAATTAAGTGCAGAATCCAATTTTCCCCCTCTTTCTTTACCCTCCCTTTTGTTATTTGCATTTTGTCAAGTGCAGTTTGTGCCTCTGCCAGGACGCTCTTATGACTTCGTGTGTATGCAGTAATCTGCTTTGACTTCATTCTTGTGCATGATCCAGGCACCTCACCAGCTAACGGTTATGTTCCAATTGCTGAGATGCTGCCAGGACAGAAATTTGCCACTGAAAAAAGACCCTCACTATAGGGAAGGAGCAGAAAAACTGGCAGTAATGAAAGCCAGTTGGCAGGTTTCATAATGAAAGACAGGCTGGGAAAAGAGGATGCTTATATTAGAAAGCAGAAGAAATAGAATTGTACAGCTCGGACAAAAGCATATTTATAACCATTAAAGTTCTTACCTCCAGGAAACCTTAGGAGAAAGGAATGGTGTCACTTCTCTCTTCTTAACCAGGAAACTATCCAGTTATTCCCACAGTCACAGGGTTATCAATGGCATATGTTACTGTCTGGTAAGTCTTATGGATTTTGGTATAGCCAACATGCAACCCTCACAGGGCACAGTTACATTACAGTTACTTATCAGCTGAGGTATTTAAAGAAAGTCCTTTTTAAGAAGACTTTTTGGTGTTCTTGAGTATATGTGACAATTTTCAGGAATCCAAAGTTTGTGTCATTTACACGGAGAAATTCCAGTAATTTATATGGAAAAATTTCCACCCATGAGGGAGGGACCATATCTGTCTTGTTTTTCAAGAATCTCATACAGAGCCTGGGTATAGTATGTGTTGAATAAATATTTGTTGAATGAATGAATATGCATGGCTATAAAGTTCTGAGTGGTTAAAGAATCAAGGCAACTTAAGTCCGTCTTTGGGATGCCTGTAACAAACTGCATCCTTCCTTTTAAATCCGTATTAAGGCCTCTGGATATAGTCAGGTCTCATTCACCCACAGTCTTCTCTCATCCTCTGAAAAAAAGCATGTTACTTTGGTATAAATTTAGAATAAAAAGACAACTTATAGGAATTTGGTGAAATCAATGATTTTTCAGGGTCTTTTACATTTTAACTTTAAAATTCTAGATAGAAGTGATTTTCCTAAGTAATGTAGAAATAAATGATTGTGAAATGATATTTAGTGTCCTTAGCAAAAGTCTCTTTGCAATTAATGAAAAGCCTGTTAAACACAGCAATGTATTTTTCCTTCGGAGTACAGAGAAAAAGAAATTTCCTTTAGCCAGTAAAATCACCCTGAATATTCCATACACATTCATACATAGTAGAATAAGGTAGTAGACACAAGGAAAACCACCTTTAGGAAAGCTACAAGTACCTCGTGCATAATAAATGAACTGTCATCACTCCAGCTTGGAAAAAGAGACATACAGAATAGGAATCAAGAGAACAAAGGAAATATCTTTCATTTTTCATGTACCAGAGTTAGCTTGAAAAAATGAAATTCCCAGGAAATTGGGCTGAGAAAGGGAACCAATTGTTTTCCTCCTTGCTTTTTCACATCTTGGTTAAAAAAGGAATGTTCAGTGGGGCAATATACATCCTCCTCAGTTTTTCCATTAAAGCTAGAGATTCATAAGGAATCCAACTGATCTTGAGTTCCTCTTAAAAATATCATCTAGGCCTTAAATTAAAAAGAATCATGGTATAATTTGGGGGATTTGCTTCAAATAATTGAGGGGTGGGGTACAGGTGAAACCGGATTGGTTGTGAGTTCCATTGTTGAAGCTGCTGGGTATGAGTATGTGGGAGTTCACTATGCTATTCTCTATATATTTGTGTATATTTGACATTTTCTGTGAAAAAAAATCCTCATTTGTTTTTAGATTAGTGAAGTAAAATAGCAAATGTATGGAATATGGGGATCAGAAGCCCATTCTATGAAGATCTCAATCCCAAAATCTCCTAAAGGTGTGTGGCATTGTGTTAGTTCAGATCTTTAATCCTCAGTTTCGATATCTAAAAAATGGAACAATGCCAATCTTATCTACCTCATAGGGTGTTATGAGGATAAATGAGTGAATATTTCTGAAAGTATGGTATAACCTGTAAAATTATCCAAGACTGTAAAGTTTTTTTTAATTGAACTATAAACCTATCCAAAGTTATTTGTGCTTTATTTTCCCCAAATTTACACTTAATTAAACTGTTCCAACCAGAGCCAAGTCCGTATCTTCTGAGCATACAGCATCAGAATGAATCTGAAATATCTTCCTCTTCCCCTTCCTTCTGCTTCATCAGCTGTCTAGTTTGCTCTGTAGTCAACTCGATCTTCCTGCCCTCTGATCCTCCGCAGTCTTTTCACAACCTGCCAGGGAAATTTTCCTAGAACACCACTTGAGTGTTGTGACTCCCTTGCTCAAAAACATTTCTGGATCTCCATCGCCCACAGGTTTAAATCCAATTTAATTAACCCACCTGTCAAAGTTTCCAACATTTGGTCTCCCACCTACCAGCTACCTCACTCGTGCTCAAATCTTCAGCTCCAAGCAACAGGCTTACTCCCCATTTCTCCTCTTGGACTGACTGCAGTATCCCTTTTCTCCCTGCCTGTCCAGGTTCCATCGATCCCTTAAGAACCAGCCTTATAATTCCCTCCTCCTCTAAGCAATCTTCCTAAACTTCCACTGACCTTATATTCTCTCCTTTTTCTCAGGTTTAATTATGATTGATTTAGTAATTAATCATGCATCCCATCGTGGGATCACTTTTATTGTTATATTAAACAGTTAAATTATCCCTATTGTTATGTAACTTTTTTCTTCACCTGCCCAATTTGATTTAAAGACAATAATTTTGACTTGCATGTCTTTCTGCATCATGGGCCACGGCTATGCACATAGCAGACACTTTCATTAATGTTTGTGAGAAAATAACAACTAAACTGAGCTGGAATTTTGCAGTCCTTGATACTTAGCATATTAACTAACCTCATTTGCACTTCTTTTGATTTTAAAGATGATTTTTTAAATTTTTAATTTTACACAGTACTTTATAGAGTGGCATAGGGGATAAGAAGTTTAGTCAGATGTCACACTGACCTGGGTTCAAATCCCAACCTAGACATATTAGCTATGTGAAATCCTATTAGTTATGTGAAATCGTGGAAATTTACTTGAACTCTTTTGTCTCTTAGCTTCCTCAATCATATAAGGGAAATACAGTAATAATGACTTGCTTTGCACAGTTAAACATAATAGATGTATAATGCTCAGCACAACATCAATAAAATATAGGGATTATTATCGTAGCATGTATCAGATGTTTTGTTTTGTTTCCTTTTTTATAGAAGTTGTGGATTTACATAACAATCATGCATAAAAAACAGGATTCCCACACACCACACCACCACCAATACCTTGCAATTGTGTTACAATTGATGATAGCACATTTTTATCATTGTACTATTAATTAAAGCCCATGATTTCACTTAGGTTTCACTGTTTGTGTAGTACAGTTCCATGGATTTTTTTTTTTAATTTTTATTCTGCTACTATATATACAATCTAACATTTCCCCCTGTTAATCATATTCAGATATATATTTCAGTGCTGTTAACTGTATATACAATGTTATGTGTATCATTCCAGATAGGAACTCTGTATATTCTAGGCCTTAACTTCACATTCCCTATGCCCACTCTGTCCCCTGGTAACCTATATTCCAGTTTCTGATTCTCTGAATTTGCTTATTCTAATTGTTTCAAATCAGTGAGATCATACAATATTTGTCCTTTAGTGTCAGGCTTATTTTATGCAACATCTTCAAGTTTCATCCATATTGTCTCATGTATCAGGAATTTATTCCTTTTTAAGACTTAATAATATTTCATTGTATGTATATACCACATTTTATTTATCCATTCATTGCTTGATGGACAGTTGGGTTGCATCCATCTTTTGAATAATGCTGCTATGAACATCAGTGTGCAAATAACTGTTTGAGGCCCTGCTTTCAATTCTTTTGTATATATACCTAGTAGTGGGATTTCTGGGTCACATGGTAGTTCTTTACTTAGCTTTCTGAGGAACCACCAAACTGTCTCCCACAGTGGCCGCACCATTTTACTTTGCCACCAGCAATGAATGAGTATTACTGCTTCTCCACATCCTCCTTAACACTTGTTATTTTTCCATTTTGTTAATAGCAGCCATTCTAATGGGTATGAAATGGTTTCTCATTGTGGTTTTGATTTGCCTTTCCCTGATGACTAATGATATTGAGCATCTTTTCATGTACTTTCTGACCATTTGCATATCTTCTTTGGAGAAATGTCTGTTCAAGTCTTTTGCCCATTTTTTAACTGGGTTGTTTGACCTTTTGTTCTTAAGTTGAAGGATTTCTTTACATATTCTGGTTACTAATCCTTTATCAGATATGTGGTTTCCAAATATATTCTCTCACCAAGAACCGAACCTGGGACCTCCCATGTGGGAGGTGGGCGCTCAACTGCTTGAGCCAAATCTGCTCCCCTAGATTGTCTTTTTACTTTCATGATAAAGTCCTTTCAGGAACAAAAGTTTTTCATTTTGATGAGGCCCATTTATTTATTTTTTCTTTTGTTGCTTGAACTTTGGGTGTAAAGTCCAAGAAACCATTGCCTAACACCAGGTCCTGAAGATGCTTCCCTATATTTTCTTCTAGCAGTTTGATGTTCTAGCTCCTATATTTAGGTCTTTCATCCATTTTTAGTTAATTTCTCTATATGGTGTGAGGTAAGGATTCTTTTTTTTTTTTTTTTTTTTTCAAATGGAGATAAAATTTGTCAGCACCATTTGTTGAAGAGACTGTTCTTTCTGATTGAGTGGTCTTTGCCCAGTTGGTCATACATGTGAGGACTGATTTCTGAGCTCTCAATTCTATTCCATTGGATGATATGTCTGTCCTTGTGCCAGTACCATGCTGTTTTGATTGCCGTGGCTTTGTACTAAGTTTCAAAATTGGGAAGTGTATGTCCTCCAACTTCATTTTCTTTTTCAAGATGCCTTAGCTATTTGTGGGCCCTTGCCCTTCTGTATAAATCTGATGATTAGCTTTTTCATTTCTGCAAAGAAGGTTGTTGGAATTTTGATTGAGGTTGCATTGAATCTATAAATTGCTATGGGTAGATAGAATTCACATCTTAAGAATATTTAGTCTTCCAATCCATGGACATGGAATAGCCTTCCATTTATTTGCATCTTCTTTAATTTCTTTTAGAAATGTTCTGTAGTTTTCTGTATCCAATCCTTTACATCCTTGGTTCGATTTATTCCTAGATATTTGATTCTTTAGTTGCTATTGTGAATGGAATTTTTTCTTGATTTCTTCTTCCGATTGTTCATTGCTTGTGTATAGTAGCACAACTGATTTTTGGGTGTTGATGTTGACCCTGCCACTTTGCTGAATTCATTTATTAGCTCTAGGAGCTTTGTTGTGGATTTTTCAGAATTTTTTGTATATAGGGTCATATCATCCGCAAATACGGAAATACAGAAAAATCGAATACATATTTTAAGAGTATTTCCACATATTTGTGAATTTTCCCTTTCTCCCTTTGTTATTGATTTCCAACTTTATTCCGTTGTCACTGGAGAGTATACATTGTATGATTTCAGTATTTTTTAATTTGTTGAGACTTGTTTTGTGACCCAACATATACTCTATCCTGGAGAATGATCCATATGCACCCTAGAAGAGTGAGCATTCTCTTTTTGCTGGGTGCAGTGTTCTACATATGTCTGTTAGGTCTGGTAAATTTAGTATATTATTCAAGTCCTGTACTTCCTTATTGATCCTCTGACTAGGTGTTCTATCCATTATTTAGAGTGGTGTGTTAAAGATTCCTACTATTAATGTAGAACTGTCAATTTCTCCCTTCAATTCTGTTAATATTTGCTTCATATATTTTGGGGTTCTGCTGTTAGGTGCATGTGTATTTATAATTGTTACATCTTCCTGTTGAATTGTCTCCTTTATCAGTATGTAATGACCATCTTTGTCCCTTGTGATTATTTTTGATTTAAAGTCTATTTTAACTGATATTAGTATAGCCACCCCAGCTCTCCTTTGGTTACTACTTGCATGGTATCTTTCTTTCCATCCTTTCACCCTCAGCCTACTTGTATCTTCAATTTTAAGGTGAGTCTTTTGCTGACAGTGTATAGTTGGGTCCTGCTTTTTTATCCACTCTATTAATCTCTGCCTTTTGACTAGAGTTTTATCCATTTACATATGAAGTCACTACTAATAATACAGGACTTTCTTCTGCCTTTTGTTCTTTAGCCTTTGTAAGTCTTACACCTTTTTGTCCCTCACTTCTATTAAAACCTACTTTTATATTTATTTGCTTTCTTGTATTGTACTATATTGAGTGCCTTCTCATTTCTATCCAGATATATTTTTCTTTTATATATATATATATATACTTAAAAAAAATTTTTAAGATACTTAGATTATATAAATGTTATAAAAAAAGTATATGGGATTCCTATATGTCCACTCCCTCCCACATTTTCCCACATTAACAACATCCTTCATTAGTGTGGTACATTTGTTACAATTGATGAACACATATTGGGGCATTGCCACTAAGCGTGGATTATAGTTTACATTGTAGTTTTTACTTTCTCCTGCACAATTTTGTAAGTTATGACAAGATATATAATGGCCTGTATCTGTCATTGCAATGTCATTCAGGACAATTCCAAAGTCCTAAAAATGCCTCCATATTATACCTATTTTTCCCTCTCCCTTCCCTCAGAATGTCTGGTGGCCACTGCCTCCACATCAATAATAAAAGTTCTTCCATTGCTAGAATAACAATTAGTCTATAGCAGAATAACAGTAAGTCTACTCTAGTCCATCGTCCAATCCCCAATCCTGAGGATTCTGGGATGGTGATGCCCATTCCACCTCTAATTGAGGGGGCTTAGATGCCATGGGGCAGATGGATGGGACTATCTTGCTTGCAGTTGCAGACTCTCTCTGTTCCTTGGGATGGTTTTTGTCCATCATCATCTCCTTGTTAGTTGTCCTGGGTGAGTCCAATGAACTGTAGAGTAGGTGTTGCAACTCTGTTGAGATTCAGGGCCCGACTGGTACATTGAAAGCCCAAAGATTTAAGTCTCTTGGACATACACCTATCAACTCTAGCACTAAGTATAGATTCAAATAGAAGGAGCAGAAGAGCCATGTGTAGGGAAACCAGAACTGAGTCCAACTCTGTCACACTGGGGAGCATAAACTCCACAGCAGGGCCCACTGGCAGGGCGCCAAACTCTTGAACTCTGCCCTGCCCATAGTGTCTGGATGTCTCCAGAGCCCTCAGGAGCCACACTAGCTGAGGCAATATTTACTTTGGCAGTCAATGAGATCCTGCTGAGATGTGCATAAGTGTAACCCCTGAATGACCTCCTGACTCACTTTGAAGTCTCTTAGCCATATAAACTCATTTGTCTTTACCCTTTCCCCCTTATGGTCAAGGTCTTTTTCCAGTTACATTGCTAGTTGGCGCTTGGTAGTAATCCCTCAGTGCCAGGGACGCTTATCCCTTGGTGTCATGTCCCATGCCGGGG
Organism: Cabassous unicinctus; assembly: GCA_029593785.1. Taxonomy (NCBI): domain Eukaryota; kingdom Metazoa; phylum Chordata; class Mammalia; order Cingulata; family Chlamyphoridae; genus Cabassous; species Cabassous unicinctus. The sequence goes on along the minus strand of JAQZBX010054178.1, from coordinate 6,773 downwards.
GAAGGTAATACATTTATATGCTGAGTTTGGCTTAGAGAGAGGCCACATTTGAGCAACAAAGAGGCTCTCAGGAGGTACAGATATATATTTTTTTCTTGCCCCCGAAGGGGTGCATGTTCTTGGAGGTACTGCAATACCAGGTTGATGCATGGAGTGGACGAAGCAAGCTCCTATTCCATCTCCCTATTCCAAAAATCCATTTAATATGTTGCCCTCAGATAGAGGATGTATCAGATATTAAACTGATAAGAACAGATACTACACATGATCTTAGCCAAAAGGCCGAGAAGCAATGGGTACAGATATATTTTTCATCTATTTTACTTGTGGTTACCCTATGGTTAAAATTTAACATCCTAAATATGTAACAATTATATTTGGTTCGATACCATCTTAAACTCAATACCATGCATCAAGACTCTTCCTATACCTCTCTGTCCCCCCACCATTTTATGTCCTTATTACAATGTACAGATATACAAGTGGTATGTCCAAAAACCTAGATTTATCGTTACTTTTTATGCATTTGCATTTTAGCACCTAGAGAAAGTAAGAAGTGGAGTTACATACCAAATAACACAATACAATAATACTGGCATTTTTAATTACCCAAATGTTACCTTTACCACAGGTCTTTATTTCTTTATTCTGCTTTGAACCACTGTCTAGTGTCCATTTGTTTCAGTCTGAAGACCTCCTTTTAACATTGCTTATAGGGCAGGTGTAGTGGTGATGTACTCCCTCTAAATATCAGAGAATGCCTTAAACTCCCTTTCATTTTTTACAGAGAGTCTTGCTGCATATAAAATTCTTGGCTGGCAGTTGTCTTTTGCTGTGTTTGGCAAGTTCTCTGTCATTATTTCTTTGACTATTCCTTCTTCCTCTTTCTCTCTCTCTTTTCCTTCTGGGATTCCCATAATGTGTATATTGCTGTGCTTGATGGTGTCCCCTTGCTATCTTAGGCTATTTTCCCTTTTAGTATTTCATTTTTCTTTCTGCTTCTCAGCCTGACTCATTTCAAGTGTCTTGTCTTCAAGTTCACTGATTCTTTCTTCTGCCAGTGGCAATCTGCTCTTGAATCCCTCCTGGGCATTCTTCATTTCAGTTACTGTGATCTTCAATTCTAGTAGTTCTGTTTGATTCCTTCTTAAATTCTATCTCATTACTTAGACTCTCATATTGTTCATTCTTTGTTTTCCTGATATCCTATAGTTCTTCCTCTGTACTTTCCTTCATCTCCTTAAGCATTTTTAAGATCATATTTTAAAGGCTTTGCTTGGTATGTCCACATTCTCATCTTCTTTATTGGTGTTTTCTGTATTTTTATCCTTGTCATTTGGATGTGCCATCATTTCCTGTTTCTTTGTATTGTACTCTTTTGTTGTACATTGTACATTTTAATATTTTAAAATGTTAACCCTGGGATTTACTCCCCATGATGTCTGCTTCCTGGTTGTGTAAACAGCTGGTGAAAAGACAGAGATTTTCTTAAGCTTCAGCCCTCCTATCAGGAAAGTCTGCCCAAGGCGAATGCAGTGGGCAGGGTTTCCCCCTCTGTCCTGTCCTGGGCCTTTGCTTGTTAGTTGTTTTTGGAGTTCCCTGGTTTACAGGAGTTTGGTTGTCCCTTCTGTTTCCTGGGAGGAAACTCCCTCTCCTAGGTATTTGAAGCCACAGACCTTTGTCCCAGACTGCCCACCTCTATAGTTTTTTATACTTATTTGTCTCATGCTGCTGTTGCCTGGAGGGAAAATTCTGGGAGGAGGGTCCCCCTGGGGAAGACTTTCCCATGTTGGTCTTTCCCAGCCAAAAAAGGGCCAGGGACTCCCAAAGGGGTCACGTACTGATTCCAAAGTGCCCTGTGGAGGATGTCAGGAAGGGCACTAAAAGCTTCTCCAACAGCTCCTCAAAGCTGAGCTTTCCTGGCCTGCTCAGCAAATGCATCCCTATTACAAACTATCCCCCGCAGCCCTGAGGAAGTGCTGCACCTTTAAATCTCCACCTCCTCCAACTGCCTTTGTTGAGGCAAGGTTAAATTAATGGCCGGCACTGCCTTTGTCTGGGGCAGGTTTAAACAATAATTGCCATCAGAGCCTGGACCCAGTGATCCGAATTTATTAATCACAAGCCATTATCAGTGATTGGCCATGCACACCCCTGTTCTTGGGGAATAGTATTTTTTATGTCCTTTTCTGTCACTAGCTACCAGCCAGGGACTAGACCCCAAGGCAGCCTGCTGTGAGAGTGGGTGCTAGTAGCCACAGCACAAAGAGATCAATTTACAGTTCTTTACCTTAATTTATTATTCTATTCTTCCCACTCTTCCCTTGATGCTGTATAGTGTTCTGGCCTCCAGAGTTTCAAAATAGTTATTCCAGACAGTTCCTGCCTGTTTAATAGTTGTTTTGGTGGAAGGACTGAAACCTGGAGTTCCGTCCTCCACTGTCTTTCCCAGAAGTCCCCCAACATATGGTTTTGACAGGTTTTCAAAGTAAGGGATCATGGTTCTGTCCCACTCGTTGAGGTTAGGATGCAGTAAATATAGAAGTCTCTACCCATGTCTCAAGTGCTGCCTCTGTACTCTTGCGTATCCTAACCCTTAAGGGTCATGGGCTTAATATAGCTGGAATCCCTATCAATTTTTAAAGCAGATTCCCCAGACCATTCCTCATTCTTATTTATACTAGGTGAATTCCCTTAGTACTTTTTTGGAGATACTCCCCCCGCCCAACCCAGACCATAGCTCAGGCATGTCTTCTTTCTTCACTTGCTCTTTATTTGACAGTAACACAATTGTGTTACTTCCTCTGCAGTCTCCTGTCTACAGTCACATTGGGTTTGCCAATTCTGCGTCTTCTGAACCGTGGGCTATAAATCATAATGTTTTTATTATTTCATGATCCAAGGTGGCCTCTTCTAGACAAGTCCCACAGCAATGGTTTAGACTGACTTCAATCATAAAGCACAACCTTGCCAATACTTGAGGACATAAAAACTAGACAGAATGCAAAGTCAAAAGAGAATTATCATCATCCAGAATTGTCTGTTAGGTGATATCTTCCCTCCATTAAGGTCAGGCCTTTGAACCTTGCTTGCTTATAATAATAATTTTCTAAAAATTAGCATATGAAAGAGGCCAAAATCTAATGTCAAAATTGAAAAACGTTGTTTGTCAAGATTTTGCCATTATGGGCATTTTTTCCCAACATTTAATGCTATATTGTTTTTATACTTGAAAAAGAAAAAAAAATATTAGGAGAAATAGCCACAAAAGCATTAGTTTTCAAAGAAGTAAACAGGGAAAATGGAATCACAGAGTTGTCATATTGTTATATATAAGGACTTTTGATTGTGAGTCTAACCCACTGTTTGGGGGCCATTTTTGAGATGGTTCTCCTGTGGAAAAATCTTAAAGTTGATCTGTAATGAACAGTCATCTTACCTAACCTATGGTGATAACAGAAGTTGTGTTCACAAATGCTTTTAAGACCACAATTCTATATAGGTTAGGTTTTTCAAGATACAGGATTAGACTTCAATTTGTCTACTTTTTGCTACTCAGCCTTGAGTCATAAAAAGGGACTCAAATTATAAATTATATTTGTTTTTCTATTGCTCATTATTGCCCAGCTATTTCTTTTTTGCAAAACTGACTGTATTAGTCAGCCAAAGGGTTGCTAATGCGAAATACCAGAAATGGGTTGGTCTTTATAAAGGGTATTTATTTGGGGTAGAAGTCCACAGTTACCAGGCCATAAAGCGTAAGTTTCTTCTCTCACCAAAGTCCATTGCCACGTGTTAGAGCAAGACAGCTGCTGACATTTGTCAGGGTTCAGGCTTCTTGGGTTCCTCTCTTCATGGGGCTGCGTTTCTCTCCGGGCTCAGCTCCTCTGGTTTCTCCACAAGGCCAGCTGTAGACTATCAGGTGAACGTCTCGCTTCTCTTCTCCTGGGGCCTTCTCTCCAACATCAAAACTGCTGCTCAAAACTGCTGCTCCCTCTGTCCTTTGCCTTGCCTTTTATATTCGATTCCCCCAGCCACCAAGGGGTGGAGCTCAATGCCCGACTGTTGTGGCCCAGTCAACGCCCTAATTATAACTTAATCATGCCCAGATTAACAGATCAGTTTACAAGCATGATCCAATTATATTTTTGGAATTCATAATTACATCAAATTGCCCAACAGCTACACTGACCTAAGGAGAACTTTTGGTTTCCATTATATGGATCTCATTTTTTTAAAATAATCATCTTACAGAGGAAGATTAGTGAGTATGAATGCAAATAACTTGCTCCTTCAGTAGTACCAAGCAATGGGTCTTGCCAACTAGGACCTGGTAAAAGGAAAAATAAATATTGACTGAATCTACCCACCACGTTTTCTAGTCTTTTAACAAGCAAGAATGTCCAGAAGAAATCTTAGAGATGCCAGGAATCTCAACACAGAAAATGTCATTGTCAGTGGAGTCAGGTTTTCTTGGAATCTGCATGACAGTCATTTGTGCGTTTAAATCATCTACTAATAGGATGGTGGTATATTTGCCCTGGAAAGGACTTTGGTGACCATCTGATCTAGAGACATAAAGTAGTTGGTGTACTAGCTAGAGCCAGAGCTCTTGTATCCCATCTCCAAATTCATTGTGCTCACCTTATTTGTAAAGTTTTCCAGATCAACTATCAAAGTCAATTGTGATTATTTTCAGACACATAATGCCAGCTTTGCTAATACTATCTCAATTGCAATCAATTTCTTTGGAACTACCAGGATTGTATTTGGTTTATTTTTAAAGTCAAGCAGTGTTTTAAACCTTAAAATATTTCATTTTCAAAACCTAAAAGGCTCCTTATTTAGTCCATGATGAATATTTGAGTAGTGTTAAATTTATCATTCTGGCACTACTCACATTGTACTTGTCATTAATTGTGACTCATCAAAGAATGTTTTGATGTTGAGTTCCTTGGTTAACAGATGGTTCTGTTTAGAGAAATTGAGGCGGTAAGCTATGAAGTCCAAAGAGAGACTTCTTACATAATTAGTCACTATAAATTGTCTGAATTTATAAGAAAGCACAATAGTCTGTGGTGGGGGATTAGGCTTCGTACTGAAGCTAGGAAAGGACTCTTTCTACTCTAAGAGTGTGAATAGAAGAGTTGATGTCAGTGTTGCTGGTGTGCCTGGTGTGAGTTGGAGCAACACAAATGGCCAGCACAGAGCACAAAATGGAATACTAGGCTGTTTCTGTTTCTATAGAGTGTCATCCTGGTGACTGTAGTCACAGAGACCACCACATAAGGAAAGCACAGGAGCTCAAGCAATGATAGTGTCTAATAAGAACTCACTGAGTACAGAATGTAGAGCAGATATGACTCCTTTACCTCAGAGACGACTGAAACATGCAACACCCCCCCCCTTCTTTCTCCTCTTTCTTTCCTTTTGCATTTTTAGTTTGTTTTTCCATGTCTTTTTCTTTAGGTTCATCGGTGGTACTGCAAGGCTAGTACTCCAAGGCAGGAACGGCTCCTTAGTACAACATGGTTGGGCACCGACGTGCCAGCTACTGTATTAGCCATGAGTCTAACTATCTGAGTAGTTAGTCTGCTAGTCTGGGTTCTAGTGTGTGCACAAGTGAATGATTCTTCAGAATGGCATTTAGTGCTTCTTTAACTTACTTAAGAGGGAACGCACATTGTGTCATACATGGGACAAAGAGAAACCTGAAAGACAAAATTCAAGTTGTCATAGGTATATTCCAAAAATAATAAGTAGTTTAATAGGTAATACATGCTTAACTCTCTGATCCTCAGTTTCTTCATCTTTGAATTGGGACAATAATACATAACTTGGGGTATATATAATTAAGTCAAATGTGATAATTAAGTGAAATGAAATAAGCACAGTGTCTTACAGTGAGGATTCAATAAATGTGTGTTTAGGAGGGAAAATAAATGAAGTAAGTAGGCAATGCTACTGACTTGCTTGCTATTACAAGGAACTACAAGAAAATGATTAAGAATCAAAGCAGTCTAGTAGCTGAATTAATAATCAATGAGAAGAGGATATTTTAAAAGGTTATTTGTCTAGAGCATGACATTCAAAATCACAGCAGTATTGCTTTCACTGTACATCATTGGAGTGTTTACTTCAGTTTGGGGCTGTGTGACTTAAAAGCACTGAGAGAAAAACTAGAGCAAATAATAAAAATGAATTCCTGCTGAGAGAACAATAAAGAACAGTGGGGTCAAAGATTTGGAGGAGAGAACCAGGATTTGAGCCCCAGCCCAGGATTTTCTAGCCATGTAACTAGAAATAATCACAAATTCTTTCATAGGTGATGCATAACCTCTCGCAATTTTCTGTTAAAAAAAGATTAGGAATAATTTTTAAATTTCTCAGAATTTGGGGGAATATGGGCTTTGCAGATTCCAAAACACTATATGAATCAGCGGTGGGGTTTTTTGTTGTTGATTTTGGTTTTTATTTTTTTGTATTATTATGCCTATATATTTTAAACTTTATTTTTAAAGAAGTTTTAGACTACAGAAAAGGTACATTGAAAATATAGGGGACTTCCATATACCCCACCCCCTCCCCTCTCATTTTTCCCTATTAATAACATCTTATATTAGTGTGGTACATTTGTTACAATTGATGAACAAATATTGAAGTATTGTTACTAAGTATGGTCTGTAGTTTACATTATGGTTTACACTTTGCGCCGTACAATTTTATAGGTTTTGACAAAATGTATAATGGCCTGTATCTGTCATTGCAATATC
>JAQZBX010054177.1:0-18707 GCA_029593785.1 Cabassous unicinctus | reverse complement strand
TCAACAACATTATGATTTTCTAGGCCTCATCTTATATGTATTATTTTTCTCCTACATTATAAGGACATGCTTTTTATTATAAATAAAAGAGAATATTATATTTCTAAGTCTGGTACTGACTCTGTATAATATAACTTGTGGGAATGTAAAATGATGCAGCCACTGTGGAAATCAGTATGACAGTTCCTCAAAAAGTTAAATATAGAATTACCATATGACCCAGAAATTCCACTCCTGTGTATATACCCAAGAAATTGAAAAGACGGACTCAAACATATACTTGTATACCAACATTCATAGCAGCATTATTCACAATTGCCAAAAGATTGAAACAAGGCAAGTGTCCATCAAAAGATGAGTGGATAAATAAAATGTGATTGATACACACACACACACATACACACACGCAATGGAATATTATTCAGCCAAAAGAAAAAATGAAGTTCTGAGAAATGCTGCAACATGGATGAATCTTAAAAACATTCCACTGGGTGAAATAAGCAAGGCACATAAGGACAAAAACTGTATGATTTCACTTATATGAAATATCTAGAAAAAGCTAATTCATAGAGTCAAAAGTAGATTAGTAGATTAGAGGTTACCAAGAGATGGAGGAGGGAGAAATGGGGAGTAGTTGTTTGGTAGGTGTACAGTTTAAATTTTTGAAAATTTGAAATAGAAATTAAGTTTTATTTAAAAAGAAAAAAGTATGTGGAGTACATGCAAAACACTGACAATCTGTATGTTCTTGTTCTGATGGTCTTAAGTGGAAGTTTTCTACTTCATGCTGTTTTCCACTTGTTCTGAGGATCCTAGGTTGGCAGGCAACTTCCACGGACCACCTACTTCTTAGGGTTCTGTGGAGAACCTCAGTTTAAGGTCTCTAATAGAGGAACTTTCCAATTCTGATAATGTCCTTCCATTTTTCCAGAGGTTTGGAGGTTCAAAGATAGTGACATTTCTGAATAAGGAGCATAATTGTATAATTAATTATTAGTATATATAATTGTATTCTGTATAATTACACATAATTAATCATACATAATTGTATAATTAAGCATCTTGTATAACCATGATTAATTATCCCAGTAACCATGAACATTATCCCATGAATAATATCCTGGTATTCTATCATTGAATAGATATGTTGGAATGCCCTAGGCAGGTAACATGATATCTAAAAGTTTGTCAGCCAGTATGAATGCTGTGGCTTCTTGACAAAGGAATGTTTCAGTCAATCCAAAAAACACACATAATATTAATAGTAAATATTCATAACCCAGAGAGAAGCAACTGTATAGAATCCATTTAGACATGCACAAAGGTCCCCTTAGGGGGTGGTTCCTATCCTGGTCTCATGGTTACAGATTTTCCAGAATTGTTTTGGTTTCAGATGAGGCATGAATTGGCCATGTCCTCTAATATCTTAGAAAAAGGTCCTCATCAGTGTTTACTAATGTGGCAAATTTGTCCCTACAGTGATAGGTTGCTTTATATAGTATTTTTTTAAAGATTTATTTTATTTATCCCCCCGCCCCCTTTGTTTTTTTGCATTCCCTGTCTTGCTCTCTGAGTCCAAACACTGTGTGCTCTGTGTCTGCTTGTCTTCTCTTCTTCTCGTCTTCTCTTTTGGAGGCACCGGGAACCAATCCTGGGACTTCCCATGTGGGAGAGAGGCACTCAATTGCTTGAGCCACCTCGGCTCCCTGGTCTGCCGTATCTCTCATTGTCTCTCCTCTTTGTATCTTTTGTTGTGGAGGTTGTGCCAGCTCTCCATGCAGGCCAGCTCGCTTTCACCAGGAGGCCCCAGGAAACGAACCCCAGACCTCCCATATGGTAAACCGGAGCCCAGTGGCTTGAGCCACATCCACTTCCCTGTTTTACATAGTATTTTGACAAGTATCCATTTGAAGTTTTATCTGTTGTAACCAGACAGCCACCCTGGCTTTGCCAGGTCTTATCCTCAAGGATCTTACAACCTGATCATTCCAAGTGTTTATTTTTAGAATTGGGGTCACATTTTGTGCTTCTATAATGGAATCCTTGAACCTCTTCCTATAATTACTTTTCTGATTTTGAGTTCCTTACAAAGTGAAAAGTCTATTTCAGGGGCCCCTTTGCTAGAAGGGCTCACAGAACCCAGCATATAATTACACTAACAGCTAAGATTTATTACAGTGATACAGCAAAGATAGACAGCTAGATCAGTAAGGGGAAAAGATAGGCAGAGTCTGGAGGAATCCATGTGCAAGCTTCTTATGTTCTCCCTCTCTTGAGGGCCTATACATAACATACCATGCCTCCAGCAGCAAAAAAAAAAAAAAAAATCAGTCACACGTGTGACCAGGGAAGTCCATTAAAGACTCAGTACCCAAGTTGTTTTTTGTTTGTTTGTTTGCTTGCTTGTTTGTTTGCTTGTTTTTAAGGAGGTATGAGGGAGTGAACCCAGGACCTTGTATATGTGAAGCAGGAGTTTAACCACTGAGCTGCACCTGCTCCCAAGTATTTTTTTTTAATTACCAAAATCCTAGACTCTCAGAAGGAAAACTAGTATTCACAATAAATCACATTGTTTATACAAATATCTAGGCACAGTGAACCAACCTTATCAGTTAGTAACTGAGGGAATATTCTGAAATCCAAGTGCCAACCTTCTAAGCAGGCTCTTCTAAAGAAAGCAGCTTCCACCAGCTGTGTTAACTCTTTTTTGCACATAATCTATTTACTAAGATGTTCTGCTAAAACATTTTCTCTAGCTCTTATATAATCTATTTTTCTGTGGACTTCTACTTTTATGATAGCAATTTCTTTGAGTAGCATGAAGGTATCAAGTAATAATTACTTACAAACATATATCTGTCATTTAATTTTACCAATTTGACTTCCCTAGAGAGCACCAAAGTTTAGATACTTGAATCAATATGGTATCTGTTAAGGAATCAGATCCTTCAAGAAAAACAAGACTAGCAATTGCAAATTTAGCCTAGTATGTTTCTTTTTTAATTTTTAAGATCCATCAAGAAAAAATATTAAGCCAGATTTGGTACTGAATTGTCTGAAAAATCTGTTTTGGGCATGAATACTACTTTAACTACTGAAATACAATTACAGAAATAGAATTCTTCTTCATAGGGTAAAAGTAATAGAGTTGTTGGATTGAGAATGTTATATTAAGGGATAGTAATATAAGGAGAAAATAACAATATTTCATAATTAGTTAACCAACTAGTCCAAAATACTGGTTATTTTCAGTTATCAATAGAGATTGTAACTGCTTGTGGTACCATCAGATTTAAAAATGTTTCTAATGTGAAACCTTAAGATGCTTTGACTAATTTTAAAATCTGCAATTGCCCTGAAGCAAGGAGGATATAGTCAAGGCTACTGAATTAACAGATAGGCTATAAAAGACAATGGATCTTTTATGTATGTCATTGATGTGTTGTGTTAATACCCTTTAAACATGGCCTAACATTTTATGCACAGATCCGAAGAAAGGTTCATGATAACCTGGAAAGAATCAATATGGACTCTTGTGGACTCTGATTCAATTCAATTATTTTGCTTGTATCAGTAGAATCTTTCACCCTCAGGGATTCTGGCACCATGGCTAATTCTTTGGTTATTTCTTGAATCATACTTAGTTGAGCTTTATTAATATCTAGGTGAGAAGTATATTTTTATTTATTAAATTTGTAGGGATTGTGTCACAGAGAAGAAGAGATGATTTTCTGATGATTGTCCCAGAGTAACAGATACAGGTTGGGATTTAGAAAAGGACTTATTATTATTAGAAATTCCTACTACTTTGGTGGTTTAGTAAATAGTTTATTTTCCCTCAAGTGTTTTGCAACTTGCTGTGTGCATCCTCAAGTTTGTTTGCTTCTTTCATATTCTGGCACAGACATTATTATTTTAAGAGAAACTTCTGTCTCTGTGTGTGTGTGTGTGTGTGTGTGTGTGTGTGTGTGTGTTTACTACTGGTCAATTTTCCTTCCTTCTTGTTTTTCAAACAACTTTAAATTTTTACTCTAAGGGATTTGATGTTTTATGGTAGTGGGATCAATGACAAATGACCTGTAACAACAAAAAAATTATGTTGTTTCCTTTGGCCACACAGAGGAAGGACAGAAAATTTTTGGATGCCAGTGTTTCCTTTGGAACAACAAATTGGGGTAGATTTTAGATTGCTATATCATCTGTCTTAGCAAATAGGGTTAAGCAGTGGTTCTTTAAATGGTCCTTTCTACTTGGTACAGCTGTCCTCATCCACAGGCTCTCAATTCTTTGTGAACAGGGGACCTTTTGGTCTTGTTTCTTTTTGGAAGGCCAATGGTTTTATCTGAAAAGTCATATGTTCATTTTTCATTTTTAGCTTGTTTTGTTTCTAAGGCTTTAAAAAAATGTGCAGCCACATATTACACATTTTCTAAATGGGCAATTTTCCATTTCAAATTCTATTTTTCTATGCCCCTAATTCAGGTCTGATCCCATTTGCACAAATAAAGAACAAGAGACTCTCTTTACTTAAGCTATTGGGCTTATCCTATAGTATTGTTTGAAAGTTTCCTGAAGTCGACTTAAGTTATGAATAGTTGTTATTTAAATCTTCTCTTTATCTTTTTTACTCTGCTGCTTTTAATTATTTTCCCCATCTAACGAGTTATTAATTAAGTAAACTAATTGGTACATAGACCTGGTAGTCCAGGACAATAAGTATTTAACAAAAACCTGAATTCTACAATAAACGTCTGTCTAATATCCTGAAGTTCAGGAAAATCCTTAATTATAATTAACTCAACTCTAGACCAGGGTTTAAACTCACCTTTTGCAGAACTGATTTCTAGTCTGACCTTTTAAGGGGATATTATGCAATTCACTGATCTTTTTCTGAGGAAAGAATTCTTTGTTTTTAGTAGGTCAGGGAAAGAGCAGCAGTAGAAGGAGTATTAGTGAATGAATAACATGGATAAAGCTGAGAGAGAGAGAGAGAAATAAAAGGAAGGTGGGTTTCAGAAGCTTAGAGAGCCTTTGAGAGAGACTCTCTTGAAGATAACATTTTGTTTTGAAGCAAGTATGTATACCAATTAAAGAATCTATTTTGTTGTGGGTTTTTTTCCTAATTTTTAGAGATCTTCTGAAATATATTTTTTCTATTTTTACATGTCAAAAGTATCCCAAAATAACCATTATTTTTCCAAGTCAAAAATTTTGGCATTTACTAAGGTAAATGTAAGAGTTGACTTAGATGAACTCTTAGAAGCCCATAATGAACAAGAAAGAGTTGCTAAAGTTAGTCAAAAGTATGTGCTTATAAATGGTGTTTTGGGTTCCTCAGTCAAGCAGAGGTTAGGATATGCTACACTATCAACAACCTTACGATCACTAAACATGGAATATAGAATTTTAAAAGTGACTTTTTTCCACAAATGAAAAGATAGGAAGTGTTTTCATGAAGGATTTCTAAGTTTGACTAATTGCTTTTGTGAGAATTGGTTGCCGGTCTAAAAACCCTACAACCATTAGTCCTTAGACTCATTTGAATTGGATCTATGCATCCATCCATCCCCTGTGAAATCCTCACTTACACATTTAATAGAAATAAGACAATCCAGGACAAAACAAAAGTAGTGAGACAAGACATTCAAATAGACAAGCAAAAGTTAAAGCAAAGCAAGTAGTTGAAGAGTAAGCAAGTTAATGGCAAAAATATTTATGAAATAGCATTTACAAATCAAAAAGTCTAATTACCTTATACAAAGACCTAGCGCTAATTACAAACATAAACTCTAGGATTTAAAAAATTTCACCAATAAGAATTAATTTAAACCAGTCAGAGCTAAAATTGTTTTTGAAACTGACTAAGAAGCAAATGTGAAGAACAAATAGAAATTGAACATAAGAGTCCTATGAGTACACCTATGGATCCAAGGGTCCCCTGGAATGCTGCCAAATGTGTATATTCAATATGAAATGAGTGGAACCTCCAGAATTCATAAAGGGTGACATAAACCACTTATTAGCTAAACTGGAAAAAACCACAGAGCTAATTAGGCATAGTCTCTACAAGGAGAGCATTGTGCTCTCCTGATCTGAAAAGGATTTGAGGAATTTTGGAGGTCAGGGATTGGTGAACTCAGAGGCATGAGTCAGTTGACATCTATAGAAATATGGTTTCTCAGGTGTGACTTCTATTGCACAGTTGGTATTCAGAAGAGTGTTTAGTGAAATGTGTCTGACCCATGTGGCTGATTTTCAGAAGCAAGGAACTGTCACTGATTGATTGGCTTGCAGAAGTATGTTCATTGAGGCAAGTTGTCATTGACTGATTAAACAGGTTTAAAATCAGTTCGGGTAGTTGCTTGTTACCATGCTGTCTTAGTTTTCTAGGCTGCTATGACAAATACCATTCAGTAGGTTGGCTTGACAACAAAGAATTTATTGGCTCATGGTCTGGAAGGCTAGAAGTCCAAAATCAAGGCATCAGGAAGACTATGACTTCTCCCCAAAGTCTATAGCATTCTGGTGCTGGCTTGCCACAAACATTGAGCTTGCATCTCTACCTCCTGTCACATGGCAATATCTCTCTTTATATCTGCTCTTCCATTTTCCCCTGACTTCCAGCTTCTTGCTTCTCCAGTGGCTTTCTCTGACTTCTGGCTTCTGGTTTCTTCTCTTTATGAGGCCTTCAGTAATATGATTAAGACCCACCCTCAGTCAATCAGTCACATCTTAACTAAAAATAACATTTTCAAAAAGTTCTATTTACAAATTGTTTCACACCCACAGGAATGCAGATTAAGATTAAGAACATGTCATTTGAGAGGGTACATAATTAAATCTACCACACATGGCCATGGAACAATCAGTCTTTTCTTAGGAGTGTAAGTACTTTTTAAAATTCTCATTAGTTATATAAATTCTCACAATGGACAATGGAGAACAAAATGAACCTGCTGTCACTCCTGATATGTGTACAGCTGGATCCCAGATCATCACAACTAAAGCTGCATTCAGGTTCCTCTCCTGTGCCACTGCCCCCGCCCCCAATTGAGGCTGTCACATGACCTGGTTCTGTAGAAATGAGAGAAGAATCACTACAACCCATTCATTAATAGAGCAGAAAAGAAGACCCAATGGTAACTACCATGAAATAGAAAGGGCAATTTCTTTTCATAAAAATACAGCCATCTGTCTTTCCAAAGCTCTGAGGCTGACAAAGTCAGAGTATGCTCCTTTATCTCTGGAATTACAAAGGAGTAGCCATGTGAAATAGCTATTGCTCATCCAGGATAGATGGAAAAGGGCAAAGCAAGAGGAAAGAGTGAAAACTCAGTATAACATGGACAAATATGTAGCCACCCATATACACTTATCTACACTTACCTCACATCCTTCTGAGGGGACTTCCATTTCTAGCAAGTGATGGACTAGGCACCTGGACACTGAAAACAACTAAAAATGCAAATGAAAATCAATTTTGAAAACATTCTTAAATGCGTCCATGAACTTGTAAACAAGAAGGAATACTCAGCTCCAAGGCTAATGAAGCTTGGAACCCAAAAAGATAAGAAAAGCCCTGAAACCACAATCCAACGTGAGCATTTTTTAAACACACGAATCTGAGCTGTTTTCACAGCCTGCCAGAACTCAGCAGAGGAAGCAAAACTCCAAGGTGGGTAGGAAACTGCCCCTAAAGCTAAGACCCCAAAGGCCAGATATACAACACACAAGTGAATTATAAATAAAAATAATTATTTATAAATAAACCAATTACTTTCAAGGAAAATTGCCTGCCACAATTTGTAAACACAAGATGACCAGGTATACATGCCAAATTCACATAATCTTGCACTAAGAATTTTGTTTAAAGTGATCCTAGATGGTTCTGCCCACAGGCAACTGACAGAAGCAAATTAAGATTCTCTCTGAAGGAACTCATCTTCTCCTCAAAACTAAGAATTTCTGCACATAAAATGAGCAGGTCCTAGTCTAAAATTATTAAATATATAGGAAACAAGTCACCACAAGTGAGAGCCATCATGAACAATATATAGCAGAATAAAATCAGCAAAGATTTTAGAGTTTGAAATTATCAGACAAAAATTGTCAAATAAGCATGCTTAATTTAGTATAAGAATTAAAAGAGAGACTTGAAATATATGAGAAAAGAGTAAACAGATTTGATAAAGAACTAACTAGACCTTCTAGAAATGAGCATCATAGTAGAAATCTAAAACTCATTTGAAGGATTTAACAGTTTTATATTCAGCTGAAGAAAGAACTAATGAAATTAAGAAATTACAAAGTATGTAGCACAGAAAGACAAAGAAATGGAAAATATTAAAAAGAGTCTAAGAGACATACAGGATAGATAAGAAGATCTAACATCTATCCAAATTAAATTAGAATGTAGGAGGAAAAGAGAAAGAATGAGGCAGAGGCAATATTTGAAGAGAACTTTCCAGAATGAATAAATGGGGACAATCCACAAATTAAGAAGCCAAATGAATCCCATACAGAACAGGTTTAAAAAAATCCATACTAGACATACACACTGTGATATTTAGAGCATATCTAATTTATTGACTAAAAGTTTAGGACTCTGGACTGGGCAGACAGTGAGCTCTCAGAGATTCATTTTCTATAGATTTAAACCAAAAGTCTTCTCGAAGTAACTTTATCAAGCAAAAATTATTTTCCCTTTCTTAACTCCAAGGTTGCAGGGTATAAAAGTATTTGCAATAATCAGAGAATACCAAAAAGTAATGCAAAACAAAAATTATTATGGAAGGCTGAGGACTCATATTTGAAGCAGGCTTTGTAACAAGCATTAGTAACTATGTCCATTTTTATGGACTATGTCCATTTTGAATTAATTCATACAAAGCCTTTCTTCATGAAATTTATGTGCCTCACATCATACTACTCTTAATATAATGATGTTTTAAAACTGTCAGAAAAGATATTCAAATTTCTATTTTGTGAAGAAAGGAACCAAATTCTTATTTATTTTACTTTTACCTGTTTACATAATTAAAGGAATATTAAATTTTTGTTTGTTGTACAATACATATTTAAGTACCCATGAAATTATTTTAATGGTACATGAGTGAAAGTATTGCCAGTTAACAGAATTTGATTGTAAAAATTCACTCATTTTGTGTTCTCAAATTTTTGTCACCATTTCTGTCTTTTTTTCTAGGAAAGCAAGTAGATGTCAGTGACCTAGAAAATGTTTTGCGAGACATGGGAATAGAGGTCACAGATAAGGAATACATTGATTTAGCAAAAACTCTTCCAGTTGATGGTAAGGATTTTAAATATGCATGTGACCTTCAAGGGGCTTTAGAATGGTTGACTGTGAGATTTTCTTCTAAAATGAATCCAAATTGTTAAAAGGTTTTCTAGCAATTCATTTTTGAAACGTTTAGGATTACTTGGTTTTCACTAACAACAATCTAGATTATTTAAGTTTTATTATGGAAATCAATAGCTATTTCACTCCTCACTTGCCAATAAGACTAAGAAATGTGTATTGTCCTTGTTTCCACAAAAATACCTGAGGAATGTGGGAAATTGTAAACATGGAAGAGTAAAGGGTATAGGAGAGGGGAAAGAAGACAGAGAGAGAAGTAAATCAAATGGAGTATATGTTTCATACGTTTTAAACCAAAAATCATTGCCTTTTGTACAAGAATGAACAGATTTGCCTTATTAAAGTCTTTTCCCAAACAAACGTTTTGTTATTATTTGAGAACAAATTCGATGACTTTTAGAGCAAATCATTTAAAATCTTTTTTTAAATTATGAGATTAGGAAAAGAATCGTAGAACTTGTATTGTTCAGGCAAGTCTCCATAGTGTTTTTCTCCAACTGAATTATGCCTTTCTTACAGCTGAAGGAAAGGTGTGTCAAAAAAGGTTGCTGGATCATGTGAAGACTCTTAAAAGTGAGTGAGAAGTATGATGAGAAAGCAGATAAATCTGAAATATTCTATCAATTCCTTTTTATTATATTGAAAATCTCCTATGTGTATTTCCCCAATATTTATGGATATGTTAGATATATTATGCCACAATTCCCTGGAAAATTACACAGCCCCCTTTAGAATTTGGGCTAAGTAAATATGAACAAAAGATACAGTCAGGATGAGATTGAACATCTAGTTTTAATGTTGACCCTCCTAGTCTTGAATAGGTCTTCTTTGACTTTAGGTTATCATGATTAAAGTGATAGCTATAACACACATGAATTAGTAAGGACTTTTTTCACATCTTGGTGTCTTATTTTTTTCATGATACTTTGTCTCTCCTAAGGAGGAAAGATTGACATGAGTAACCTGGACACATTTCTGAAAAATATGGGGATTGAGCTCTCACATAAAGAACTGGAAGATTTTTCACAAAACCTGCTGGTTGATGGTGAGCATTGTAGATAAAAATGTATGCACTGTAAGACAACTTAGTTTGATAGCATCCATAAACCAATGACAGTGCTTGATATCAATAAGGTCTTTTGAAAAATTTATAGCAGAATTCAGGTCTCCAGTGAAAGCATATCCTGTCTCTTCATTAATCCAAGACCAGCAATGTCTTCCACTGTGGCTAATGAAAATTGGTGAAAGTGCAAACAGACCATTCACAGGTCAAAGAATGAAGAGAGGAAATTAGATTGAACAACATAAAACAATAAGTGATGAGGAATGATTAAAATCAATTAATGATTATTTCCAGTATGTGTGCCTCAACTGTTCTGGAGATAAAGAGAAATTCATTAAAGGATGTGACTACAAATAGTGAGCCATAATAACAGTATTACAATAAGATCTTGTGTATAACAATGAGGTTAAGATTTTAAGTATATTAATAAAACCAAACATTTTCAAGAGGAAAAAAATAAATTGCCAATATTTGTTCAAGAAGATGTGAAAAGTATGGATAGACCAATAATGATCATTGAAAAAGACTACCAAATAATTAAACCTGTCAACTCTCCCACTCATTACTCCAACAAAAGATGATAGGCCCTGATAGCTTTTTAAGTAAGTTCTTTCAAATCTCTAAGGAGCTGTTTACTCTAATGCTATGTAAACTGGTTCAGAGTCCTCCAGCTTAAGATGAAAAAAAAATTGGCTAGTTTTTCCTTCCTCCAAAACCTAACAAAGTTAACAATAGCAAAAAGTAAAAAGTCAGCCAAGGAAATTCAACATCAATCAAATAATAAAAGGGAAACAGCCTATTGCTTCTCAGCCTTTTGGCTAAGATCAAGTGTAGTATCTGTTCTTATCAGTTTAATATCTGATACATCCTCTATCTGAGGACAATATATTAAATGGGTTTTTGGAATAAAGAGATGGAATAGGGGCTTGCTCCATCCACTCCGTGCAGCAACCTGGTATCACAGTACCTCCAGGAACAGTGCAGAAAAAAAAAAAAAAATTTTAAGGGGGAACAGCCTAATGCCATAAATGTTAAAAGGGAACAGACAAGGAAATAAGTGATTCTAGAGTGGAAAAAGTACGGTAGAGCTACACTCCTCTAAATCTTTCTTTCCCTCAGAAGCTAAATTGGTGAGCTGGAAATCCAGAAAATTCTTACTAAAATGCCCAGATCTAGGCTGAAGCCAATTAAGTAAAAGACTTTATTTCATTCTCTCATCTTATTAGGAGGGAGAAGAAACAATTCAGAAATTGATAAAGCAGGGCAAATGAACAATAGAAAACACCCACTAACGGAAGTAAAAGCTTCAGGGCTACAGGCTGAACAGGAGGTCAGATATGAAGCCCCGCACATGATCCCAAGAGTGTATCTGAGATTTGGTTAATATCCTTACCTGGGTTAATTCCACTTAATTGGAGGTATAAGTGCAATGAACCCTTGTTGGGACATTTAATCAAACCTGAGGCATGATGGCAAGGTCAAGGTATTATAACAAAGAGCACACAACATTTCACCATATCCTTATATTACAATAAAAATGGGTAGAACAATTTTCTCCAAATGTATCTCATTGAGGAAAGAAAATTGATCTCAGATACTGTAGAAAGGATCATAAAAAGTTACAGTAATTCCTGAGAATAAAATGAAGATTTGGATAGAGCTGCTGAAGCATATGTGAGATGAAGAGACATGGCAACAATTGTAATATTACCACAGGAAAATAAAATAGAAAAGGAAAAGGAGAAGGAAGGAAGATAGGATGAAAGGAAGATAGCACACAAAAGACAAATAGCTCAGTCTAATACAAAATATAACCCAAGGAACAAACAAAATTCTTCATAATTATTTCATTTTACAGAAGAATTTTAATGGATTCAATAAAACTAGAGTTCAAAAATGAGATGGTAGCATAACATACTGATATTAAAAGAAAAATTGCATATCTAAAGAAACAAAGTATCAAAAAACCACCATAGAATTATTAAATAAATTATAAACATCAAAGTTAAAAGCAGATATGGCTGAAAATCATGTTACTGGCATAAAGAAAAGACTTAATCACAGTAAATGCAAAGGAAAAAGATAAAAAGATTAAAGCAATGATAACAAGCTAGTAGGTATGGATGATTCATAAAAGTGATCCAACATAAGAATAGCAAATATCACTAGAATAGAGAATATAGTAAGTAAAAATTTAAAAATCAACTATATTTTAAGAATTAAAAAAAGAAAGCTCCTCTAAAATGAAGAAAGGAATGGATGCAGATCAAAAACACTACCCTAGGTTCCAGAAAATTTTGATCCAAAATGTTCTACTCTGAACTGTTTCCTGGTTTATATATTGAACTTCAAGGAAAAACAATAATTCATCAGAAATCCAGATAATGGAGAAGGTAGCGTTAGTTTGCCAAAGTAGCATTCAATTCTAGGATAAAGAGGAGGAATGTGTATAAATTGCAAAAGAAAGCATGACAAAGAATATTATTCATGGGAAGCGGGTGTGGCTCAATCGATAGAGCTCCCGTTTACCATATGGGAGGCCCCGGGTTCGCTTCCCGGGGCCTCCTTGTGAGGGCAGGCCGGCCCCCGCGGCACGGTGGGCTGATGCAGCAGGACCTCACAGCAAGGGGGAGATAAGCAGACACAGAAGAAACACAGCGAATGGATACAGCAAACACAAGCAGCAAGGGGGGCATAAATAAATAAATAAATAAATCTTAAAAAAAAAAAAAAATATTATTCACAGCCAAGATATCATTCAAGTTTAAAAACAAAATTCAAATTTTCATAAGTTTGGGAAAAATTAGCGAGTTTTTTTTTCCAACATCTCTTGGAAAAAACTACGATGAAATACAGTTACTTTAAAGATGACTGAAAATTGAGAAAAAAGAAACTGGTAAAATGGATGTTGGTGATCTGTGAATCCATTTAAATATAGAACAAGTTTTAGACAATTGTGGGGGTTGTGGGTATCAAATAGAATATCTGTGTAAATGTAAATATAAAAATAATGATAAAACTAGCAAAAATATGAAAGTAAGGGGAAAGGAATGGAAGGAAGTGTGAGAATATTATGTTCTTATTTCCACAGTAGGGTGTCACTTGATAGTTTCTAAACTTAAAAGATAAAGTTGAAAATATATGACTCCACCCCCTTAATGTTTTTTATACTCTCTTAAAGTGAAAAAAAAAAACCTTTTTAGAAATACCTCTTGTAGTAAAGAAATATTTTTTGGAAATTCAGGACTCTTATTTTAAAATGACATTTATATGTATGATATGATATAATTTTTATTAAAGTAATTCTCTATATTTGCCTATCCTATCTTACAACTTCAGAGATTATCGTCTGTGGAATGATCAGTGGTTGTATCTGTGGAAGATGTGATTTGGAGTAACTTTTTTCCTTTTCATTATGAACTATAATACATAGAGAAGAGTGTGTAAAACATGAATGTAGAGCTTAACTAATTATTATAAAACAAATAGCTCTATATCCATCACCAGCACCCAGAACCCACCATGCATATCCTTCCTAACACTGCCCACTAAATTTGTTCACTATCATGATCCTTATGATGGTTACTCCCTTACTTTTCTTTATACTTACCTCATAACTATTAATCTCAAATATTATAGTTTGACCATTTTTTAACTTTATATGAATGGATTCACACAGCATGCAACTTTTTTTAACTGGCTTCTTTCACACAATATATTCATAAGACTCATCCACATGTAACATGTAGCTGCAGTTCATTCATTTCCACTGCCATCTATGATATCATTGTACAAGTTATTTATCCATTTTACTATTAATAAGTATATTAGTCAGGGTTCTCTAGGGAAACAGAACTGACAGGAGATAGCTGTAAATAGTATGAGAATTTATAAAATTGTCTTATGCGACCATGAGGATGCACAAGTCAAATTCTGTAGGGCAGCTGCAAGCCAGGGACTCTGATGAAGGTCTTCATTGAGTTCCACAGGAGACGCTGGCTATCTGAAGTAGAGATAGGAATTCTCTCTCTGAATGCTGAAATCACTTCTCCTTTTAAGGCCTTCAACTGATTAGATGAGATGTCACTCATTGCTGATGGCAGTCTCCTCAGTTGATTTGTAGATGTAATCAGCCATCTATGCAAGCAATTCACTGATGATTACAGCCCATGAAATGCCCTTGTATTATGATTAGCCCAGTGCTTCCTTGACCAAACAAATGGGCACCATTACCTAGCCGAGTTGACACATTAGCCTAACCATCACAGTCCACCCCTTGTCAACTTGGCAGCCATACACATCACCTTAAACCATACTTAATCTCTAAATAAAAACAATAACAGACATATTTTTTTCTGCCTATTAAAGCTCAACTGTCCTGCATACAACTGGAAACACACTAAATCCCTCCAGAATAGGGTACAAGTCCCTGGTTAATATTCACTCATAAACTTGACATCCTTAAATACTACGACATGAAACTAATACAACTTATGTCATATAAGGGGAAAGTATAGGGAAGAAAACAAAGATATTCATTTTATGTATATATACAAATATAACAAATCAAGGAAGAAATATTCATGACCATTATGGTCCTCATTTCTGTAACTGGTCATGTGATCAAAGTATTTATCACTACCTTTTTCCGTTATCCATTTCATGTTCCCTTTACTTTCAGCAAACACCTCAGATGACCATGGTTCTTTACCTGGTGGGTTGACCCAAACCTTCATTCTGAAGATTCTGGCCATTGTTAGCCCTGTCTGGATTGAGTTGTTGCAATTTTCCATTGACTTTAATCACAGGGTATGGTAGTACTAAGAGATGCCCTAGGGAAGGGGTTCTTAACAAGGGGTCCATGAGCTTGAAATTCAAATAACATTATTTTTTTTGGGACATATTGGTGCAGGTGTGATATATTTATTAAATAATGCACAGCATAGTAAGGGTTCTGTAGTTTTCACCTGACTGGCAAAGAGGTCCATGAGACAAAAAAGGTTAAGAACCCCTGCCCTAGGGGATCTCCTGTATTCCAAGCAAACTCTTCTTTACCTCCATTGTGTAGATGCAGTTCTATTTCCCCTTGATAGTCAGGATCAATCACTCCAACCAGTACAGTAATCCTCTTCTTTGCCTGTTGATTCAGAGGTATGAGGAGCCCAAAGTGGCCAGGTAGCAGTCTTAAATTCCAGTTCAGTGGAATCACTGTTTTGTTCCCTGGGGGAAACACTCCTCTTTTGGGAGCTAAGACCTGTAGACCAGCAGAGCTTAAGGTTGCAGAGACAGGAAGCAAAAAAATTCCTAGTGGATCACCAGGGGTAATAGTGAGTGGTGCCACGCCCATTTCCACCCCTTGATTCCTGGACCCGTGAATGCTATCTATGGGAGAAACAGCACCATAGAGTGGAGGCTGATTTAGAGCATACACAGCCTCCTGGAAAACATTGCCACCTAGTTGGCACCATAATTGAGTTTTCAAAAGGCCATTCTGTCAATCTGCCTGCCTCAGGATTATGGGGAACATGGTAAGACCAGTGAATTCCATGAGCATGTGCCCATTCCTGCACGTCATTTGCTATGAAGTGGATTCCCTGATCAGAAGCAATGCTGTGTGGAATACCATAGTGGTGGATAAGACATTCAGTAAGTCCACAGATGATAGTTTTGGATGAAGCATTGGATGCAGGGAAGGCAAACTCATATCCGTTGTATGTGTCTATTCCAGTTAGAACAAATCGCTGTCGGTTTCATGATGGAAATGGTCCAATGTAATCAACCTGCCACCAGGTAGCAGACTGATCACCTAAGGGAATGATGCCATATTGGGGGCTGAGAGTGGGTCCCTGCTGTTGGCAAATTGGGCATTCAGCAGTGGCTATAGCCAGGTCAGCCTTGGTGAGGGGAAGTCCATGTTGTTGAGCCCATGCATAACCTCCACCCCTACTACTATCATTGGGAAATTATAGGAGTGGATGGAGAAAGAGGCTGACTGCTATCCACAGAACAGGTCATCTTATCCACTTGATTATTAAAATCTTCCTCTACTGAAGTCACCCTCTGGTGAGCATTTACATGGGACACAAATATTTTCATGGTTTTTGCCCTCTCAGAAAGGTCTATCCACATACCCCTTTCCCAGACCTCTTTGACACCAATTGTCCAATCATGTTCCTTCCAAGTCCCTGACCATCCTGCCAAACCATTGGCAACAGCCCATGAATCAGTGTACAAACACACCTCCAGCCATTTCTCCTTCCAAGCAAAATGAACAAACAGGTTCACTGCTCTAAGTTCTGCCCACTGGGAGGATTTCCCCTCACCACTGTCCTTAAGGGACATCCCAGAAAGGGGCTGCAGTGCTACAGCTGTCCACTTTTGGGTGGTACCTGCATATCATGCAGAACCATCTGTAAACCAGGCCTGTGTTTTCTCTTCCATGGTCAACTGATTGTAAGAAACTCCCCAAGAGACCATAGCTGTGGGATGGGAAAGAGAAGGTAATGTGGCAGGAGTGGTGACCATGGGCATTTGGGCCACATAACTTACTTGTCCCTTCAGGACCCACTCGAGCCCTATCTCGTAAATACCACTTCCACTTTATGATGCAGTGCTGCTGTGCACGCCCAACTTTATGGTTTAGTGGGTCAAACAATACCCAGCTCATGATAGGCAACTTAGGTTTCATGATAACTTGGTGGCCGATGGTTAAGAGTTCAGTCTCTACTAAGACCCAGTAGCAGGCCAAAAGCTGATTCTCAAAAGAAGAGTAGTTATTTGCAGAGGATGGCAGGGATTTGCTCCAAAATCCTAAGGGTTTGTATTGTGATTCTCCTATAGGGGTCTACCAGAGGCTGCAGAAGGCATCTCTATTTGCCACTGACACTGCCCAAGTGGCTGTGCAGTTTGCACAGCAGCCTTGACCTGTCCACAGAACCTCCTCTTGTTCCGGTCCCCATTCAAAACTAGCAGCTTTTCTGGTCACTTGGTAAACGGGCCACAGTAGCACACCCAAATGAGGAATACGTTTTCTCCAAAATCTGAAGAGGCCAACTAAGCTTTGTGCCTCTTTTTTGGTTGTAGGAGGGGCCAGATTCAACAGCTTATCCTTCACTTTAGAAAAGATATCTCGACCTGCCCCACATCACTGGACACCTAGAAACTTCACCGAGGTGGAAGTCCTCTGTATTTTGGTTGGATTTATCTCCCATCCTTTCATCCAAATGCCTTCCCAATAAGCGTAGGGCATTTTGTAGAGTCGTTGCTGCTTCTTGCTCACTAAGTCCAACCAGCATTGTATCATCAATATAATGGACCAGTGTGATGACTTGTAGGAAGGAGAGATGATCAAAGTACCTCTGGACAATATGGCAAGGCTGGAGAGTTGGTATACCCAACTGTGGGCAGTGAAGGTGTCCCACTTAGATGACCTGATTGAAAAATAGGCAAAAGATTTGAATAGACATTTGTCCAAAGAAGAAATACAAATGGCAACAAAAAAAAACACATGAAAAATGATCAACATCACTAGCAATTAGGGAAATGCAAATCAAAGCTACAAAGAGATATCATATCACACCTATTAGAATGGCCACTATTAAAAAGATGGAAAACTACAAGTGTTGGAGAGGATGTGGAGAGATAGGAACGTTTACTCACTGTTGGTGGGAATGTAGAATATACAGCCACTGTGGAGGGCTATCTGGCAGTACCTACAGAAGTTGAATATAGACTTGCCAAGTGACCCTACAATTTTACTACTGGGTATATACCCAGAAGAACTGAGAACAGTGACATGAACAGGCATCTGCACACCAATGTTCATAGCGGCATTATTCACTATTGCCAAAAGATGGAAACAACCCAGGTGTCTATCTACTGATAAATGGATAAACAAATTGTGGTGTATACACATGATGGAATATTATGCAGCTGTAAGAAGAAATGAAGTCATGAAGCATATGACAACATGGATGAACCTGGAGGACATTATGTTGAGTGAAGCAAGTCAGACACTAAAGGACAAATATTGTATGATTGCACTATTATGAACTAAATATATTTTGTAAACTCATGGAGTTAATGACTAGAATATAGGTCACCAGAAAATAGAATGAGGTTAGAGAATGGAAAGCTGAGGTTTAATCTATGCAGAATTCGGAAAATGGTTGTTGAAAAATCTTTGGAAATGAATAGAAATGGTGACAGCACATCATAGTGTTTGTAATTAGCAGTGCTATTATATGGGTATGACAGTGGTTGAAA
>JAQZBX010054176.1:6938-18806 GCA_029593785.1 Cabassous unicinctus | reverse complement strand
AAAAAAAAAAAAAAAAGCAATGGTGAGCAAATAAAATATTTATTGTAGGTGAATAAATAAAACAAAGCCTTTATATTAATTATGATAATAATAACAAATATATGGATGACTTAAGAAAACAAAGTGAAACAAAAATGCTAGAAACAATATCATGGACATTTGTGGAGAAATATTCGTGATTACAACATTGTGGAATCCTATTGCTCAGGAGAAGTGGGATGTTGATCATCCTCGGTAGATGTGATACCTCTGTATTGAATCAGCAGCTGGGGAGATTCTAACACTCACCATGGCTAATGAAAAACTCAGGGAAGAAGTCATTATTCATATTAATATTCAGGTGTGCGGCAGGACGGAACTCTAGTGCAATTGAAGATTAAGAGGCATTTATCACTTAGTAAACAAAAGTAAATACAGAATTTAACAATTAACAGAAAACAGGAGAGAGGATATAAAGACCCAATTCCAAGAAAAGGAAACAAAAAAGACCAATAAATATATGAAATGTGCTAATCACTAGTAATGAGGAAAATGAAAATTTAATGAATAATTTTATTTTCATCACATTGGCAAACATTTTAAAGTTCAGTAATTCCAAAGGTCAGTAAAGATGTTGGGGAATAGAAATTCCCATTTATTGCTTTCTGGGAGTGGAAGTTAGTACAAGCAATTTGGCAGTATCTAGAAAGATGGAAGACATCCTTAATTTATGACTCAGCAGTTCTCCTTCTAGATGTATGCCCTAGCAACTCCTTGCAAATTTATTCAAGGAGACATATATGATGATGTTCTTTGCAGGATTGTTTATAAAGCAAATACTGGCAACAATAATGCTATATGCTCTCTAATAAATGAGCTATACAACAGTTAAAATAAATATACTTATTTTCCTTCTCTCATAAGGGATAAATCTTAACCACATAATGTTGAATAAAAAGAATATTGCAATAAGTATATATTAAGATCTAGGTAAATATGTAAATTTTTTCATGGATAGACACACTTGTAGTAAAAGATACATGTGCATGGACTTCAGGATGACGGTTATTTTTATGGAGAGAGGAAGATAAATGGAAAGTGAGGGGGTAATGCTTTAACCATACCTCTAAATTTTTTCCTTAGAAAAAGAAAAATCTAGATAATGGGTACATAGTGTATCTTATAACATCATCTGTATCTATGCTTGAGATACTTCTCAATTATCTTAATTTAAATAAAAGAAAATGTCTGCATAAATTTTCACATTATTGCATTAGAGGAATAATAGAGAAGTAAATCTAGAAGCATTTGCCAAGCCCCAAGTATCAGCCTACATATTTTTAGGAACCCAGGACCTTTTACATGGGAAGCAGGTGCTCACCCACTTGAGCTACATGAGCTTCTAGCCTAGTTTCTTTATGGGCAATAGACCCTTTTCTCTTAATCAAATCTTGCCAGAACTTCTATACTTTCCAAGCCCTGAATTAATACCTGAAGTAAAGAACAAAGGACAGAGAAAGAGTCCTTGCCATTAAGTAGCTAATATGCTAGTTGGCAAAAAAAAAAAAGTATCTCTGGGTAATGACACTGTAGCTTTTCCTAGAACACATAGGATGTGGGAGTCCAGTGGGTCTCAGGCCCTGGCTGTCCCTCCCTAAGGAAACTCAGCCCTGAGTATGCAGCCTCCTCCTGCCCCAGGACACAAGTTAAAATGTAACAACCCTCCTCACAGGAGAACAATGGACAGATGGAATCTTAGACTGCAATTCTCTCCAGGCTGCACAATTCGTTCCTACAGTAGCATCACCAGACCCCGTTTATGGGCTTCATGTGAGGCTAGCAGAAACTGCTATGAAATGTCTTTGTTCTGAGACCCTTTATATTGCCCCTCATTTTCCCACCTCTTGCCAAGCGCTACTTTGGTTCTTTGGCCTGCCCCAGCCAGAGACCCTCTCGTCTCTAAGCCCGAATAAAGCTTATGTCTAACACTGTGCAGTGCGTTCTTTGGTCTTGCAGCCCCCTGGACCCGTGCCCCTCAGGAGCTGCGTAGGAACATATGGAAATGGGATTTCCCTACAACATAGGCACACAATTAGGCAAGACTTCAGGATTTCATGTCAAACATACTGGAAAGATAACAGAAGTAAAGGGAAAGAAAAACCACAATTCCATCTTTGGCTCAGCTATCTAAATTTTCCTCAGTCTATGAAACAACATAGAATTTATCCTAAGAGAAAACTTCGGTGAAAAATAGGACTAAAATCGAATTAAACTAAGCACAGATTCTATCTGAGCAAACTAGCTTTCTCCAGTATAGTTTCTCTGTCTCCTCAGTTTATTTATTTAAAAAAAAAAAATTAAGGCAGTACCAGGGATTGAACCTAGGACCTTGTACATGTGAAGCAGGTGCTCAACCACTGAGCTACACCTGCTCCATATTTTAATTTTTATTGATGTATCATTTATTTGGAATAATAAAAAAAAGAATGCTGCTCTTTTTAATGCACAAAGTAGAAAACTTCAAATAAATTGGTCTTCTTTCCTTTTTCTTAATAGAGTTCACTGCATTCTAGATTTGCTTTTCATTGTAGAATTCACATTTCAGTAACACAAATGCACCCATTATAGCCAGGAAAGCACACTTGGATTTTGGATAAGTGTTCACTATTTTAGTGAAACCAACATAAGAAAATCCTCTCATCTTTCCGCAACATTTTTCTTTTATAACCAGCTCTAGTATTATTTGTAAAAAGCTTCTTTTACCTCCTTTAGTTAGAATTTGATATTTCCATTATCTTTAATTAAATTGTCATTACCCTGTGAGCTATTATAATGTCTCTCCTTTAACTTTACAATAACAATTTCACCAGCAGTAACCATATTGCCAGACATTTTTAAGAACAGAAGGTCTCTCCTATGAAGGGTTGGCCCCATCTTGCTCATAGCAAAGTTTGAAACGTCATAACACAGATGGTGTTTCTTTGTCTTCCTCCACCTGCATCTGCTCAAATCAGGCAGAACGATGCTTCCCAACGGCACCTGCGTGGATCACGAGACGTTGCAGGGGATCTAAAGCTGGCTGTAGACACAGGGTCTTTTTAGTTTACTATGTTCTGGAACTTGTTTTTACTCATTCAGTTTTTAGAGAGGCACGTAATATTCATTTGTAGTTAAAATTATAAATCAACCAGATTTTTCCTCAAGTAAAACTGGAGAAAACAAGATGTTTAAATTTAGTAGAGAGGAAAGAGCTACATAAATAAAAGTCAGTTATTGACAAGTTGAGTTTTAGAGATCTACGGATATCCAAATTGGCATGTGTAATAGGCTCTTAAATAGGATCTCCTCACAATTCAGTTGTGAGGAAGAGCTGGAAAAAGAATAAGAACTACCCTACCAAGACTTGGCAGTGAATGATGTGTCTGTCGCCCCTTCCCATGGATCGTGAGTCCCTCCAAGCAAATTAAGGAGGAGAGCCGAGGATAATGGGCAACTCCAGCTACCATCTTAATATAGAACATCTGACATTCAGGAGTATTTACGGTGTTAGGTGGGAATTTTTTTCTGTGAATTGTTCATAACTCTTCACAATTTTTCCGATGATTTGTCAGGTTTTTCTATTAATTTGTAGGAGCTCTTATTAATGTTACTATATAATGAAAAGTAACCCTTTGTCCTTTATCTTAATAACACATATTTTCCCCAATTGTTCTTTTTCTATTAACTTTGCCTGCAAGTTTTTTTGACATTAAGAAATGTTTATTATTTTGTATAGTCAAATATAAATTCCTTTTAAGGCCTGTGGATTTTGTGTCATATTTGAAAGATTTTCCCCACACTGAGATTTTAAGGAAAAAAAATGTCTTCCAGGTATTTTTAGTCCATTACTTGGTTTAATTTTTTTAAAGTTAAAACTTTGAGCTGGAATTATGTAGGTGTGAGATTTGAGGTAGGGGCCCAGCTCTATTAATTTTGTGTGACCACCTCAGTGTCTAAACACTATTTATTGAGCAGTCCATCTGTGATTGGCAGCCTCTAAAATGCCCTCCAGCGACCCCCGTGTCTGGTATTCACAGCACTGTGTAATCCTTCCCCTTGAGCACCTTGCTTCTAACCAATAGAATTTGGAACGTTGGAAAGATGACATTTCCATGACTGATGTTACAAAAGATTGAGACTTCCTTCTTGCTCAAACACCCTCTTTTGCTTTGATGCTGCTTCCAGTGGGAAAGGTCCACGTGGCAAGATGCTGAGGGCAGCCTCCAGCCAACCGCCGTCCAGGAACTGGGGCCCTCGTACAGCAGCCTTTTGGAGTCTGAATCCTGCTCGTAACCCAGAAACGACCTTGGCAGCAGATCCTCCCCCAGTAGAGCATTTAGATGAGACCCCAGCCCTGGACATCACCGTGATTGCAGCCTTGTGAGAAATCCCGGGGCAGAGGACCCAGCCGTGCCTGCATGCCTGACCCACAGAAACCGCGAGATAACAGCTTTGGGGCAGTTTCAATTACAGGTCTTTCTTTCTCCCTACTGGCTGCAAAAACCTGTTTGGAGAACTAACATCTATAAAAAGTCTATGTGTGTGTGTCTTGTAGGACAAAGCTCCTTGCATTGCCATTCTTTTTCTGAACTGCCATTGTTTTTAGTTTGTTTCCTAATGAATTTTGGCATTAGCTTGTCTCTCCTGCTCCCCCATGAATTAGTGGCATTGTATTACATGTATAGATTAACTTGACAAGAGCTGATGTTAATAATGTGGTATGCCGTGCAATTTGCTCGTGGTCTTCAGTAGCACTTTAAAGATTTCTTCACATAGATGTAGCACATTTTTAAATTACAGCTTTATTGGGGTGTAATTCACATACCATAAAGTTCACCCTCTTAAAGTGCACAGTCCAGCGGTTTCTAGTATAGTCACAGATTTATGCATCTATCACTACTATGGAAGTCCAGAACATTTTCATCACCCCAAAAGAAACTCCAAAGTCTTCAGCAGTTATTCCCCATTTCACTCTCTGTCCCCAAACTCCTGGAGACCATTAATCTATCTTCTGTCTCTATGAATTTGCCAACTGAGGACATGTCACATAAATGTAATCATAAAATATGTGACCTTTTGTGTCGGGCTACTTTCACTTAACATAATGTTTTCAATATTTACTTATGTCATAGCATGTATCAGTGTTTCAATAATTTTTATTCTTGAATAATATTCCATTGTTTGGATATGTTACATTTTGTTTATCTATTAATCAGTTGATGGGCATGTGGGTTGTTTCCACTTTTTGGCTATTATGGATAATACTGCTGTGAACATTCATCTATACATTTTTGTGTGATTATATATTTTCATTTCTCTTGGGCGTATACTTACTAGTGGAATTTGTGGGTCATGTGGAAACTGTATGTTTAACTTTTTGAGGAACTGCCAAACTATTTTCCAAAGTGGCTGCACCATTTTACATTCCCAGCAACAATGCGTGAGGATTTCAGTCTCTCTACATGTCCTCCAACACCGGTTATGGTGTGTCTTTCGATTCTGGTCATCCTAGTGGACAGCATGAAGTGGCATCTCAGTGTAGTTCCAGTTTGCATTTCCCTAGTATCTGAAGATGTTGGACATCTTTTCATGTGCTTATTGGCCATTTGCATATCTCCTTTGAAGAAATGGATATGTAAATTTTTCCCCATTTTTAATTGGGCCCTTTGCCTTTTTATTATTGAGTTGTCAGAGTCATTTGTATATTCTGGATATAAGTCCCTTCCCAGATACATGATTTGCAAATATTTTCCCCCATTTCCTATGCTGTGCATTGTTTGGCTATTCCTCAGAAAGTTAAAGAATTACCATATATCCTAGCAATCCCATTTCTAGGTATATACCTAAAAGAATTGAAAGCTGGAACTTGAACAGATATTTGCACACCAATGTTCATAGTGGCATTATTCACAATTGCCAAAATATGCAAGCAACCCATCATCAACCAATGAATGGATAAACAAAATGTGGTATATACACACGATACAATATTATTCAACTATAAAAAGGAATGAAGTTCTGATACAGGCAACAATATTTATGAAACTTGAAGACATCACGTTGAAGGAAATAGCCAGATGAAAAAGGACAAATATTGTATGACCCAATTTTGAAATAATTAGAATAAGCCAATATATAGAGTCAGAAGCTAGAATATAGGTTATCAGGGGCCAGGGTTGGGTGGGGAATAGGAAATTAATGCTTAAACTACACAGTTTCTGGTTGGGTTGATGGAAGTGTTTTGGTAATAGATGGTGGTGATGGTAGCATGACGTTGTGGGTATAATTAACACTGAATTATATATTTGAATGTGGTGAGAAAGGGAAATATGAGGTTGGATGCATGTTATTAGAATAATAACTTTAAAAAGAGCAACATAGGACTATAGAACATAAACAGTGAACCCAAAGTTAAACCATGGACTACAGTAAACTGTACATTATAAAAATATTATTTCATCAATTGCAACAAATGTACCACATTAATGCACGATCTTAATAAAAGGGGGGTATATGGGAACTCTATTTCATGCATGACTTTTCTGTAAACTTGCAACCTCTCATAAAAGAAAATAAAACAAAATAAAATAACATAACATAGAAACACATCGGAGCATCTCAAGACACCTGAGAGTCACCCCACCTTTAAATTTAGGGGGACGGCAGGGTTTTAGGGTATATCTCTTTTATCCCAGAGGGCCCTGAATTGTTACATGATGCACTTTCTTCCCAATGACCAGTTTTGCAAACCAGGTCGCTCAGAGAGTGGCAGTTTTGATTTTGTAGTGGGACAATAGTGGCAGGACAGAAAAAGAGAAGCTTCTCTTTATTCAGCAGAACCATGCTTGCAGAAATTAAGTGACACCCCATTAATCCCCTCCATCTTCCCCTGTCTTGGCTAGTCTGGGGCCCGTGTGTCTATGGCTGTCTGAGTGGTTTGGGGCGTCTTAGATAAGCTCAGCCTGATATATTTGCAGAGAATTCAAATGGAGGTTTTCTAAGCCAGTGGTTCTTAACCTCGGCTGCACAATCAAATTACCTGGGGAGGATTTTTTTTAAATTTCAGGGCCCAGGTAACACTCTAGATAAATTATTCTAGAATCTCAGAGTGGAATCAAGGCATCAGAACATTTTGGAGTTCTCCAGGTGAATTCAATGTGTAGCCAAGTTGCAGAATTGCTTTAGATTTAAAGAAATGTGGAGCTCAGGGACCTCTATTGATTTCTGTATTTCCCCGTCACGCGCATTTCTGAATGTACACATCACCTAAAGGATAACATAAAATTAGGGCACTGTTCTTGAACTGCACCTAAAGCTTTTTA
Organism: Cabassous unicinctus; assembly: GCA_029593785.1. NCBI lineage: Eukaryota > Metazoa > Chordata > Mammalia > Cingulata > Chlamyphoridae > Cabassous > Cabassous unicinctus. The sequence continues at coordinate 11,466 of JAQZBX010054176.1, read as the reverse complement.
TGGTTAAATTTCATAGACACTCTTTTCAGCTCAACTGGAATAGAGAAATCTCAGAAGCAGTCCTTGTTCGCATCGGTCATAATCAGAGTACGGTCTTGAAATGACAACAAAAGAAGGCAAGATGGAGAATAAAAAGGGGTAAAGAATAAGTACAATCCAAAAGTGATTACTGGGCAGAACTCCTGGACTTTCACTTGTGCTTGTCTCAGCTGCGGGTGAGAGGATACATTGAAATGCCAGGAACGAGAAAGGAAGAAGAACCTGTGGCCTGTTTCCTCATGACCAGGCAATAGATGGATGCTGTGGCTTCTGTTTTCCATTTAGCTCAGAGTGTTCTGATATTGTTAAAGCTACATCAGAACCGCACAATTGTGGACCTGTAATAAATATTGCCAAGAGCAATATTGCTCATTTAAATGGCAGCACAGGACGCTTTAGCCTGAAGCTAACAGAAGCAAATACAGCTCAGTCCTCAGAGGACCACACTTCCACAAGCCAGACCTTAATTTTTTATTTTGTTGGAGTCAGGGAGCACAAACACCGGATCCACACATGTCTGACAGATCAACACATTAAAAAGTCTGACAACAGTAGACGGCAGCCATTATTGTTTTTAACATGCGGCTTCTTTGGCTGCAGGAATTTAATCTACAGACTGGGTGAAAGTGCCCCGGGCTTAGTCACCACCAAGCTGGAGGCCTGGCTGAGAAAACCGAAACCGGCGGGAAACTGTTTTCTAAACTCCCTCCACCTGCTGATGTGACGGCACCACCAATCACAGGCTTGGATTAAAGCACTAACACGCAATAGATGCTGCATTCCAGAGGGGCTAGACCCTCAGCGATGCACGAGGGAGCTCGCCAAAGCCAGCCCCACCCTAGGAATGGTGAAAAAGGGGGGGGGGTGCAGCTTTAGGGAGAGAAGTGAAAATCCTGAGGATTGACGTGAGCAGTGTTCCAATCACCGGCTTCAGCAGCGAAGGGATAAGGTTCACACACCGTGTGAAGGTCTGCACTGCTTACAGAATGCGAATCAGAAGGAAAGACCTGTCTGCGTCGAAACGCTTCTATTTCACCCCTTCGTGCTCATTTTCTGAGAGAAATGGCACATTTTGACAAGGTAAATATGACCATTCTTTCTCAGGCCTGGAAAGAGTGATTTTTCTTTCCCGTGAGCTTCCTGCGAAACCCATCTTTTTCTTACTGAGTCCCCAGATGTGAAATCTGAGGCAGGAGCGCAGCCCACCCAGCACCAGAACTAAGAGAAAGTGTTAATTCTTTCTCTGGTCTAATTTAGGGTTTATGTGGATAAATGTCTTTTTTATTATTACTGGAACGGGGACAGAAGTCCCTCGCGGTTCGCTTTGTGTCCTCCGACCCGCTGGAGACAGAAAACAGAAGGCGGACGCGTTACAAGCACAAGCGGAATGAAATTCAAATACGAGTACTTGTGGGTAAAACCACGGCAATGCAGCGGGGAGACGTTTCCAGGGCGCAAAAGGCTGGAGATGCTGGGGATCGAACCCGGGACCTCATGCATGCTAAGCATGCGCTCTACCACTGAGCTACATCCCCGCCGCCAGCGCGCTCCTCTTTTGAGGTCTTCTTCACGAAATAACACCGAAATTGATTCCCTTTTAATCGCTTGCTCTTCGGTCAAAGAACAATAGGATTCACACGTTGCTGAGCCCCCGCCGCCAGCGGAGTCTGACTTACCTTCTCCCGCAGCCTCCGGCCGCTGCTGGGAGCACCGCAAGGAGAGGAAGCGCTGTGCGCCCGGGGCGGGAAGCGGCGAGGGGCCTCCTCCCGTGACCCTCCGCTTCTGGTGCGCTTATCTTTCCTCAAGATATTCCAGACAAAGAAAGGGTCCTCCCAGGAAAGGCAGAAATCTTTGCAATGACCGCCTTTGATTTTAGAAACTGCTAAACCGCACTATTGCCCCCCGCGCATTTCGGTGCCCTGTTCCGAGACTCCAGAACCCGCTGCGCGCTTCTTCCTGGGACACGAGCCGCTGCAGGATCTGCGGCTGCAGAAGTGAGCTCGTTCCACCCCGTCAGCCAGGGCGAGGGTTCGCGTGTGCCCTGCGGCCTCTCGCTCGGCGTGTTATCTAGAGAATGCAAATAAAATCCACGGAATTCGAATCTTCAGAACCTGCTCCGGCTCTTTCGAGGGTGTGAACGACCAGCCAGAAATGAAGTTTAAAACGCGCTACTTCCGAGGGTGAGGCTGAAGCTCCGCTTTCGTGTGCTTTACTTTCCGCAGGAAAAAAAGTGCTTCTCTGGCTATTCCGATCGCTTTCCCATTAAGGACTGCAAACCAAAGAAGACAGAGTTCAGAGAAGAGCGAATCTGGAAGGATGGACAGAAATGCCACGCAGAAATGAGGGGGAGCTGAGGATTCAGCCTCTGCAGGTAGGAGGCTGGGAGTTAACTGGTTCAAACGACTGGATTTGGGAGAAGCAGCAAGGAGGAGATGGGGCTGGAAAAACTGCCTTGAGAGGGTTACACCGGCACTTTCCCCCCTATTTCCTTGCTAAGAAAATCTAAATTGTGTTTAGATAGTAGGGGCGAGGGGCTCTGTCAGCGTGCACAAATAATGAGTGGTAAACTAATTATGGCTGTTTCCTCTCCTTTTGTGTTTTCATAGTAGGTCTTTGATCCACCGGCAGATAATAGACAATGGGAAGTCTGCCTGCAGGGCTTCAGATTTTTATTTTTATTTTTTTTCAGGAGAAAATAAACAGGAGAGGAGAGGCATGCTTCTTATTCCGGCATTGTTGATTTTCAAGGAATGTGATCTATGACAGTCTGGAATCTTGAGAGAACCTATAAAAAGTTGTCTTTCTCTTTCTCTTTCTCTCTCTCTCTGTAATGTTTACAAATGTTTTAAAGTTCTGAAAAGAGCCATGTTACGATTGTACGCCAAGCACTGAAGCACTAGACACCATATGTAACATATGACGTATGAAGAGACAGGGCTACAGAAATTAAGCAACTTTTTCTAAGTTACTAGACTATTGATAGGCAGAGACACAAGGTTACTTCACTGCACTCTCTCATCAGACTTTTCCTTTTAAAATGTAAATTTTTGAATAAAGAGGTGCTGTGAATATTAGTTATCTATTGCTGGGTACTCCTCCACAGTTCAGTGGCTAAAACGATAGATGTTCCTCATCTCGCAGTTTCTGTGAGTCAGGAATTCAGCAGCGGCTGGGCTGGCTGGTTCTGGCCCAGGTCTCAGAGGCCCGAGTCACTGCATGATTCTTCAGGGGCTGCATTCCTCGGAAGTGCTGGCTGTGTCTGGACCAGCGCTTCCAAGATGGGGTACTCTCATGTGGGCAGGAGGCCTCAGCTCCTCCCCACTCAGGACCGGCTTCTCCAAGGGGAAGGATGCGAGAAAGAACATGGAAGAAGCCACAATGCCTTTCACGACTGAGCTGCAGAAGATGCATATTGTCACCTTTGCCATATTACATAGTTACACAGCTCGGTCCTGATCCAAGTGGACGAGGCTGTGATTGCCGAGAGGCAGCCGTCTTCTGGAAGCTACCTACCACACCGTGTTATCCCTAATGGTGGCGTCAGCCATCATCACAAGGCCGAGCTTAAGTAGATATTCGCCCAGTTGAAAGGGTCTCACACCCACAGGAACCGATTAGTTCACAAACAATCTTTCTCTTTTTGGGATTCATAAAATAATTTCAAACTGCCACAACTGTATCGTTAGAGATGTCTGTTAGACATCCATGTGGAGACATTATGCATGTAGTAAAATTTGTAAGTCTAGATTTCTGGAAGAAAATGAATCTAGATAAACAGGTTTTGTTGTCTTGGCATGGAATTTATTGAGATCTCCTAGGACGAATGTGTGTAGAGAAAAGAGATGGGACCCAGAACAGATTTATGGGACCTCTAGCATTTGAAAGTCAAGCAAAAAAGAAGGAACCAGCAAATGAATCGGAGAGGGAGCATTCAGAGATAGAAAAGGAAAAAATAAAAGAGAATGGATACATATATGTCCAGAGAAGTGAGTGTTTTGGCAAAGAATAATGAGTGGTTGAATGCCTTAAATGTAGGTCAAGTGAAATATTTACCCAGATGTGACCAATGGATCTGTCATGATGGAGTTCATTCTTGAACTATCAACTGAAAAAGAGTGAATAAAAGCTTTGGTTAGGTGGTTTGTAGAAACAGTGAAATGAGGAAGAGGAGACTTTATTTCAAGAAATTTTTGTGAAAAAGAACAGAGATATGGAATAGCATCAGAACTTGAGAGTAGATGATTTAGAGTACAAGTAGTACTCTCCAAAGAAGCTACTATATGGGAAGCGGGAGTGGCTCAGTCAATAGAGCCCCCGTTTACCATGTGTGAGGCCCGGGGTTCGCTTCCCGGGGCCTCTTTGTGAGGGCAGGCCGGCCCGCGCGGTGCAAAGGGCTGATGCAGCGGGACCTCACAGCAAGGGGAAGATAAGCAGACACGGAAAAAACACACAGTGAATGGACACAGCAAATACAAGCAGCAAGGGGGGG
>JAQZBX010054175.1:0-18708 GCA_029593785.1 Cabassous unicinctus | reverse complement strand
GGGGATCTCAGACCACTTGCTATTGTGTTGGAGGGGAGAGGGTGAGTTCAAGGAACTCTTTGGAAAAGGGCGTATGAGAGAAGAGATGCAAGTGTCCTTAGATCTCTTATCCTCAAACTGGTTAGGCAGGTGACTGGACCTGGAGCCAGGCAATGGGGACTGTTCCCTGAGGCCAGAGAGGATCATTGACCTAGCACTAGGGTTTTCCGAGAAAAGGAGGCAGGTTACCAAAAAAGAGACAGGATCCTCTGGAGAGGTCCTGAAACTCACCCAGAGTTAACTCGGTATCTGGTGTTTGTTATTGAAACTGTAATGGCAGGGTCAAGGATCACTATGCCTCAACGAGTCTCATTGAATGGGGACCAAACTGTTAGATCCCCATTCAATGAGACTTAGAGGCAGATCACAGTTAAGAGAAAGTTTATTAGATAGCAGGAGTGGCAGGGTCTAAAGAGAGATTTTAGCCCACCCCAATGGTAGGGGTCTGAAGAGACTTCAGCCCATCTGACTGATTTGGGCTGACCCTTAAATAGCATGAGGGTGGGGTGTTAGTGAGGACAAAGGAATAGTACTGATCTTTACTCTGTTGGCAGGGCATCTTGGAGAGGATGAGACAGAGTGTTGGAATTTTCAACAGGATGTTTGACAACCTTGTGATAGGTTTTGAGGTAAGGCATACTCTGTTATTGCAGGAGCAGAGGGTGAGTATTTTGGCCATTTGTCATTGGGGCATGGGAGACTTGGTGGAGCCAATTTGGGGTTATGAGTTGGTCATTTTGATTGATGGGGTGAACATTTGGCCATTTTTCATAGGGACTGGGGAGACTGGCTGGGCTGGATGGGGGTCAAAGGTGGGTTGCTTTGGCAAATGGAGCAAACAGATTTCACTTTTGAAAACTGCCCGTCATGGTGACCAGATTCTAGAATGAATGATAAGCTTCATTTCCAGAAGAAATCAAAGAGAAACACAGGCAACCCTGACCCTCCAACTGACACCCAAGAATCCACCTGTTTTCTGAGTGCCCCCACCACCACCACCAAGGAACCTGAACTGGTCTAAGCTGGCCAGACAGACAAGCCCAAGGGAGGAAGTCTGTGACCCATCAGTCACCAGGGTCCACCCAAGACATTGTCCAAGACCACCCCAGTCAACATGGGAGGAGGGGTGAGCTATCCCACTTGGGGACAGTTTTGTTCAATTGACTGATGCATGCTAACAGCTGCTTTTATATGGGCCCACAAGTTGTACCCTCTGGAGTACATCCAGTTTAGGTGGGGCCCAGTTGTGGCTGGGTTTTATCTTACACTTGGGCAGGAATTGGGTGTGCTAGTTTGGGGGGATGTGCAGGGCCCTGGACACACATTCTCAGTGGCTGATATGGGATGGTGCAGGGAGGGCAAGTGGGCTGCCCAGGAGGTCCTCCTGGGTAGCACCCAGATCTGACCAGGAATGATATGGGTCCCTCTCCATCTTAAGGAACAATCCCATCTTAGAGTCTGTGGCAGTTGTACATTGTGCTACTGTGAACATTGCTCTAACATACATAGCTTCTGGAGATACTGCCATATCATCATGCAGAGCACTGGTGGCATGGGACATTTTCCAATCACACCAACTAACAATGAGTGCTTCCATGTCCACTGCCAGATCATCTCCAACCCTAGTCTTTTTCTTTTAATCCAAAATTTGTGGTAAATTTATGCAACAGGTACATTCATTAAAATACACAAACATTTAGAATTTACAGATCACAGATACAGATGCTCCATAGAAGCTCCAACTCTTATTGTTTTTAGGATATCACTTGCCCCTGATGCCACTTATATTCAGGTCCTTAGAAAGAGAGGTGTGGGGGCATTACCACATACCCAGGAAACAGAACATCACATTTTTCCATATAAATTTATTGTAATCTCTCAAAAGGTATAAATGCTCAGTTTGATACACAATCAAATAAGCATCTAATTTTCAGATGGATAGCAAAATGGGCCAGTTTTAAAAATTTGAATTCTTCAGCTTTCTCAAATGTACATGTAATTTTTAAACTTTCTTTCAAGAAAGAACCCTGGCCAGTTTTAAGTAAGTATTGTTACATGGAAGTACACTATAATTGTACATTTTAAGAAAGCACCAAACCCTCGCAATTTCAATTTTCAGTAACTGGAAAATTTATTCATAAAATGCAAAGTCATCATCAAAATACATGTATTACTGGCAAAAATAAATAACAGAAGCAAGTGGAATTACACAAATAAAAAAAAAAAAAACTCAGATGGGCTTCAGTGTGGTTCACTAGTCTGTATCAAGCACAGTTGTCCTTATTCTCCAAGAGAACTTCATCTTCCATGCAGAGTATCTTTTTAATATTTTCATTGAGCTTTCAGGATCCCATATTTGTTTTTCATTCCACATCATCTTTGGACCAGCTCTAAGCACTTACAAGTCTCTTACAGATTGTGTGGGGCTTGGTCAAAAGCCCCTGGAAAACCTGGGGTGGAAGAATTCATTATAAAACTTGCAATCACAGCTCTGGTTGTTTACACAGGGCAGAAGCATTGTTTGAATGCTCCATGGCATTCTCCTATTTTCCTTGGGATTGTAAGTCCTTCACCAAGCTATATATGCTCTAGGAAGAATTTCTGAACAGCTTTGGCACATTTCAGAGTAGGTATCTTTGAAATCCCAGCTTTCTGCAAGGCAAGGTTTGGATTCCTTCCTCGCTCTCACAGCCTGTTTTTGAAACTGGGGTCACTGGACTCTTGTGGTCCAAGTAAATGCAGTACCCCATGCAGATCAGCCCACATTCACTGGAGTGAGGCAGCTTTTCCAATGAAACATTTCCTTTGGCTGCGGAGTGTAAAGGGTGGCATTGGCTGGCAAAAGCGTTGTGGGAAACCATCTCTCCAAGACTGAACTCTTTTGTACAATAGTTTTATTCTCTATCTTTAGTACATTTCTGCATTAGGTAGCCACCCAATAAGGTGGCATTGTGACTGATGAAAACAGCTTACAAATGAAGATATCTACTTAGGCATAAGGGGTTTCTTGTCTTCTGGCAGAACGCAAAGGGGGTATGAAAATGGGCAGTTTAGGAAGCTCTTTTTAATGTCTGTATGTATTTGCCTAGCAACTCAGACAGCTGAAGAAGTGGCAAGATGAGGTAAAGAAAATTTGCAAAATGGCAGTCAGGATAGCTGTGTGGTAGGACATCCATTTCCCTTTGAATATCTCCAAAGAGAATGTGAAATGAAGAATATAATTTATCTTTCATTCCTTTAAAGAGCAAATGCAAAACCAACTGGCTTCCTAACATGCACACTGTAAAATGCAAATGTTTATTACATGAGAGGGATACCAATGTATTGGGAACCACAGGATAGAGCATTCCTTCTGTCTATAACAGGAGAGGATCCCGGTGGACAACAATACTTATATCAGAGGCCACTGGGGTGATCCCTGAGGTTGGGAAGGGCAGGGCTTTAGGTGTTGGGCTGGACAATGGCAGGAAGTGTCGGTTGCCAGTCAGGGATGTGACCAAGACCACCGGATTGAACCCAGATCCAAGTTCCTCTTATGGATCCCTCCCTCTTTACTTCAGGTGGTATATGTCAATCATGCCGCTGTGACCCGGCTGCAACTTGATACTTAGCTTTTTGAAGACCCTGCGGCAGTCGCCATTTTACAATCTCACTGACATTGAATGAGCACACCTCTGCCTTTCTCCACATCCTTTCCAACACTTGCAGGTATGTTTTAAATGAATTTTCTTAATTTTTACTTTTTGTATCTTTATTAACAGTGCACATTAAAAACAAATAATCCAACAAACAAATAAAACACACACACAGCAGACTTTTACCAGGTTGCACATAGGGATGCTCCAAAAAAAGTTTCTTCTCTTTTGTTGATACCTCTCACCCATGGTATCAAGAAATTCCAGCCTTGTGGATTCCGGCAACTTAAAAAAAGAGGAGTGGGGTCATGACCAGCAGTACAACCTGCCTCAAAGTCAATGAACAGAAAGACACACGGCTCAATGATAATTTAAAAAGAAAGACTTCCATACATTTATATCAGGTTCCTACAAAAAGAAGTGGCACCATGAGAAATGAAAAGAGAATTAAAATGAAGAAGGCTATTGCATAAAAATACTTGGGTTTGTTGTCTTCTCACAGAATTCCTGAGAGGTGCTGAGCTGGGCCATCTAGCCAGCTCTACTTCAGTTTGAAGGTATTCTGCTCAGAAATTTGCCTGGTGAGGAAGCTGCAAGGTGAGTTAAACAAAATACACAAGCAGGTAATCATAGCTGTGTGATTTGGCTTTCTCTTTCTTTGGAATTGATCCAAGTAAAATGTAAAATGGAGAAAATAATGTATCTTTTATTATCTTCAGGAGAAAAGGTAAAGAAAAATTCTTTTCCAACCCTGTCATGGTTACCACAAATATGCAATTCAGCCGAGAGATACAGATCTAGTAGGAGCCACTGGATGTAAAAGTACTTGGGTATGAAACAGTCCACGGTCCCTGTCAACAATACCAGATGGTATCCAGAAGTCAGGACTTGCATTCATCTGAGTTGCTTCCACCCAAGATAAGGCCTCATTGGATTCCAGAGATTTTACAGATATGTGAGGAAACCTGCACTTTTCAAGTCTGTCAGGAAAATATCTCCTCTTATTTTTAAGCCTGATCACAACTTTTGAAAAGTAAGCAGAGAATGATTGTTTTCCCCTGACCGACACATTTTCAGGACAGAAAGTATCCCAGACACATCAATTGGATGTCTCTTGTGAGGGCATGATTTTGGTCTCAATCATTGACCTGCAACTTGATCCTTATGCCCATGACTAGAAATGCACCAGTTTCATTGAATTTCTGACTTAAAGGGGACCTGGCAGTTTTTACAGGATAATGTCTGGTGCCCTATTCCTGGCCACTTATGGCCAATCTGCCTCTTGTATCCTGATCAGGGTTCTAGGAATTGAATTCATTGAACCAACCTCGTGAACTGAACTCTAAGCCTGGTTTTGCATTTCAATCCTGAGTTGTCTGCCTTTAGCCTGAAGGTAAGTTCCCCGGTGGTTTGCAGAGTGAATCATAAAGTGAATTTTTGCGAGTGCTCTGGGTGTTGTACATTTTGCATTCTTCTGATTCCCAGAGTGCAACTGGAGTTGCATTTGTGCTCTTGGAAGTGAGTGAGATGGCAACCACTTACTCAAAATGAAAGTTTTGAGATAGAAAATTAAACCAGAGGCAGCAGTAATTTATTTCTTTCTCATGAGAAAGGCACACCTCCATGCTAATGGAGGTGGGGTAAGTGTGTGCCATTAGTTCAGGAACAAAGATTATATATGTACCCTGATGCAATATCCCATTTCCCTCCCTCTCATACTTTACCCATTTCTCATTGGCTGGGGTCTATAGGCTTATAATCTTAAGTGCAAAAACTAACCCAATCACAGAGTGACACAAGCCTTTTTTGCCTTTTTATAGAGAGTATGAAGGCACATCTCCAGTATCCCAATTCATCCTCTTTTGCTGAAGTGGATTTTGGGGAAGTGGGTTACTTGAGGTATGTGTGGGAATTTGGGGCTTAACTTGTGATTGAGACTCGAAAAAAACTGTGGGAGGGTTAGATAAGTGGGAACAGGGAATTCAGTTTGAACACACTTTGTTCTATTTCTCTCAATTCCCCTTCTTCTTTTTAGAATGCATTGGACTCTTCTCACACCACTTATTATATGCAGATTCAGCCATTTCTTCCAGATCTAGATAATTTTCCACTAGGGTTGTTTGGAATTTGGTGGGTGCTTGTTTAAGCAACGTCATTGGTTGAGATTGCCTGATTTTCCTTATGGGGACTGCATACATCTTTTGAATGGTTCATTGGATTAGGGAAATAAAACAAGGAACTAAACAGGGTAAGGTAATGAGTATACCAAAGATTCTGACTATCATAGTTATAATTTGAGACCAAGTCCCAGAAAAGAGGGAATCAAACCAACTGGTCCATAGGTTGGTGTCTGTCCTGGAATTTTTGGCTAATTTTTCAGATAAGAGTGTGGGACCTCACTGGACTTGGGTAACTGACTCATCTGGGGTGGTATTGTTTGTGATATGAGTACAGCAACTTTCTCCTATCATTACACAGACCCCTACTTTTTCCACTAGCATCATGTCTAATACTAACCTGTTTTGCCAAGCCATTCAGCTGGTTGCATCTAAGTGTTGAGAAAGGCCCTGTATGGCATCTGTGGTGTAGTTTATGAATCTTTGTTGATTATAGTAAATATAATTGATCCAGTCTCATTTTTATTTATGGTGACCCACCAGAATAGGAAGGATTCAAAACCTGAGGCAATCTGATTATGGGCTTTGTATCTATCAAGAACTCCTCTTAGGACCCCAATAGCATCTATATAGATATTGTTATCGGAGGAGCCGTCAGGAATTTCCCAGGTCAGTCTTTACTCAGTGGTTTGTTTTAGATATGCCATAGTGAAAGGGATGGTGAGTTGTACAAAGGCACATGCCCCATGCCAGTTAACCAGTTTGTTTAGGTGTAGTTCCCCACATGACCACCAGATGTCTGTCCTTGGCACCGTCAGGTTGTGGTAGGGGGAATCCTCAGTAACTTTCCATGTTTGTGCACAGCTTAGGTGGGAGACTGGTTTCTCAGGTGCATATCATGAGAGGCACACCATGCAATTCCAGAAGCCACCCCTGGTCAGAAGGATTCCTTTATTTTCACTCCTTTTAGTTGGAGGAAACAGGGCAGCTATGGCACTGCAGTTGCTTTGGTTCATGGAGCTGGAGAAAAGGGAGACTACACATTTAAACTCTGTTGGGTGATTTCCCATTCCCAGGGGTAAAGGAACTACTTGGTCACTGGGATGGCCAGTCATACAAACATAATAACTGATTTTTCCCAAACTATGTATGTTTTATGTTACCCATTCCCACCAGGCATTTTCCTCACTATATCCTACTTCTATCTGTAAGCTATCTCTTGCATTTTTAATTGCCATAATTTGATATTTGTGGTCTTAGTAGGGAGTTGGAGTCCCAAGTTAGTGGAAGTGGGGCCTGGAGTTGAAGTACTAGTTTGGGATAAGGTTAGCAAAATCCTGAATCTAGTTAGTGGGTCTCTGCCAGTAACATTTGCTCCAATCCCAAAGGTGTGGTTGTATGTGTTATCTATTGGTTTTGGCAGAACAATAGTGATAGGATTTCATTGTTTTATTTGACATTAATTTTTAGCAATTCCTTTGAAGAATGTGAGAGGTTGGAGTGACTCACAAGATTTTCTTTCTGCTTCATAATCCCATGATGTGGAAGAGGAATAGAAGAAGACCAGGGAGCTGGTCATACTGAGAAAAGTATCAGGAAGGCCCAATAAAGGTAACGTTAAATTGCAACCTTATTCATGAGTATTTTTTAAAGTAAGGTGTAGGGGATTTTTCTTATCTGTATACACAGCCCAGGAAGGAGGAGTCTCAGGTCCAGGTGTGGGATTAGAGGAAGGTCCTTTGATGTGGGTGTAATGGGTCCAGCCTTTTCCACAGTTCTTACAGCAGTGTCTTTCCAGGTGCAGATGAAAACCCTGTCTTCAGGCTGGAACTTGTGGACCAGGGACCCAAGAGGAGGAGTGTGGGTGATCAAAGCTTTTTTTTTTTTTTTTTTCTGTAGGGATGAAAGAGTTAAAGCAAGAGAGTTCACATATTTTCTTAAAAATTTACCTTTGCTCTTCCTTTGAAAGAAGATCCCATTTTAGCAGGATAAGGGTGTCCAAACAGGATTTCATATGGGGACAAACCGAGGTCTCTCCTAGGTTTTATCCTAACTCTTAACAGTACAGGTGGCAGATATTTAGTCCAAGGTAAACCAGGTTCTAGCATCAGTTTGGTAAGCTGTCTTTTAAGCTCCTGGTTCATCTTTTCTACTTTCCCTGAAGAGGGTGGATACCAGGGAGTATGGGTATCCCAGTTGATTTCTAAGACTTTCATTAACCCTTGTAGAACTTGAGCTGTGAAATGGGTCCCATTATCTGAATCAATGTTCTCAATGAGTCCATACCTAAGGATAAGGTGTTCTAGTAGCATTTTAATTACAGTTTTTGCAGTCACCTGAGGAACTGGGTAGGCTTCCACCCATAAATTGAGATGGTCAACAACCACTAGGAGGTATTTTAATTTTCCCATTGGTGGTACTTCAGTGAAGTTCACCTGAATGCTTTGAAAAGTTCACCCTCCTAGGGGTTTGTTCCTCAGACTTTGTTTATTTACCTTTCTACAGATGATACATCCATCTACTACTTGGCAGGCTACAGACTACAGTCTGATACATTCGTAATGAGTTAGAACAGCATAGCATAAATTTTGGACATCCCAGTGGCTGCCCTGGTGAAGATGATTTAGGATTCCCTTAGCGATGGCTTTATTTCTTATTTCTCTACCATCCTCCATTTTCTGTCTGAGTTCCACCCATTGCCTTTACCCTTTCTAATTCTTTGTCACTAAAACAAGGTTTGCCAACTTCTACAGGTAAAGCAGGAACCAAAACCATCATTGGGGCTTCAAGTCATTTTTCTATTCCAGCCCTTTTTGCCTCCTCAGTGGCCAGTCTATTCCTTCTAACCTCAAAAGTATTCACTTTTTGATGTCCATTTACATGTATGATGGCGATAAAGTCTGCTAAGAGTAAATTTTTCAACACAAGGTTTAGGAGTTCTGAATGTACTAATTCCTTTCCCTGACTGGTTATCATTCTCCTTTCTTCCCAAATCCTTCCAAACATGTGTGCTACTCCCCAGGCATACTGAGAGTCAGTATAAAACTTCTTATTTCAGTACTATTCAAGGAAGCATCCACAAACCCAATTTCCCCTTGCCTTAGGGGAACTTCTCTAAGAGGGCATTGTTTACAAAGTTAGGGTTTGACAAACCCAGTTTTCCATGGAGCTGAACTTTGGCCAGTGAACAGCTCCACCCTTAAGGGGAATTCCAGCCCAGATTAAATAGAAATATTTTATCAAGGTGTTTTTTTTTTTCATTTTTTTCTCTATATTTTGGAAGATCATCCCAATTTTCTAACTTTGTCCCTAATGGACTGTTCTCAGGTACCTCTGATAAAGTTTCTTGCCAGCTGCTTTTAGAATTTGTCTTTCCCATTTTCCCTAAGATTTATGAGGAGTTCCTGGCCACTAGTCCTTACTTCCCACCATGTGTCTTCCCTAAGATGTCATGTATTATACTCAATCTCGCTGACTCAACTTATCTTACCTGTACTGGCTCAAAGTATCTTGTCCAAGGTGTCTTGTATTATATTCAATCTCAGTGACTCAATGTATCTTGCCTGTACTGGCTCAGTGTATCTTGTCCAAGATTTCTTTTATTATACTCAATCTAGCTGACTCAACAGGATCTTTCAGAACTAACTTCCTACTCTTAAAGTCAATCGGGCCCCAGACACAACATCTCTTACCTGGGTCTGTGCACAGACATACATGTCTTCTCTTTTCTCAGTCTTTTCTAATTCTATGATCCAGACATTTCCCTGTGTGTCTGTTTCAATTGTTGCTTCCTTCAGGTCTAGTGACAGGGAGAGACCTACAATTTTCCCATGCTGAAGTCCACCATAAAACTTCAGTGGGATGTCATGCCAGTCAGAAAAGGGGTTTGAGGGTCTCTCCTCATCCCCCTGATCCTGGATGAGAACCCAATTGAGTGGGAAAGTGACCACTTACTCAAAATGAAAGTTTTGAAGACAGAAAATTAAACCAGAGGCAGCAGTAATTTATTTCTTTTTCATGAGAAACGGCAAACACCAAGGGTAATGGAAGTGGTGTAAGTGCATGTGGATAGTGTGGGAACAAAGATTATATAGGCACCCCAACGCAATATCCCATTTCCCTCCCTCCCTTACATCACCCATTTCCCCATTGGCTGGGGACTATGGGCTTACAATCTTAGGTATGAAACCTAACCTAATCATGGAGCAACACAAGATTTTATTGCCTTTTTAGGGAGAGTATGAGGACACGTCTCCAGTATCCGGGTTCATCCCCTTTTACTGATGTGGATTTGGGGGAAGTGAGTTATGGGAGTTACATGTGGGAATGTGGGGCTTAACTTGTTGCAGTTGAGATTTGAACAAGAATGTGGGAGGGTTAGATAAGTGGGAATAGGGAATTCAGTTTGAGAAGAGACCACCCTTTGTTCTATTTTGCTCAGAAGCTAAAGTGGCTGTTCCCAGAGGTGGCAGGTATGTTCCATCAAATTTGAGAAGAAACTAGCTCCTTCCTGAGCTTGACTGTTGACTGCTGGTGCTGGTGGCTTTAACATTCCCTTCAAAATTTCTGTCCATTCAAGGCCAAGGTAAGAATTCTAAAGAGAAGGACCACATCCCCACCCCAAGTTCCTTCCACCCACCACATGTATGTGGTGTTTAGGAGCTTGCCCTGGGATTCTGATTGGTTTCACTTTTGCAGCCTGCATCCTGATGACCAGATTGCAGAATGAATGGTAAGCTTCATTTCCAGAAGAGAAAATCAAAGAACAACAGAAGCATCCCTGGCCCTCTACCCCACACCGGACACTCCACCTGTTTTCTGAGTGTCCCCTCACCACCCAGTACCATGAAACCATCTGAGCTGGCCAGAGAGACAGGCCCAAGGGAGGTAGTCTGTGACCCACCCGCTCCCAGAATTCCAAGACATTGTCCTAGACCACCATGGGAAGAGGGGTGAGCCATCCCACTCACAGTATGTCCTGCTGGTTTTTCAGGTGCACAGTTATGACTGCCTTTATATAGACCCACAAGTTGTACCCTCTTGTGTTTTCCCAGGTTTGGTGAGTCTCACTTGTGACTGGGGCTATGCTTTGTGTTCCATGTGGTCGGGAATTGGGCCTGCCCGTTTGGGTGGATGTGCACAGCCCAGAAAACCCATTTTGGGTGGTTATGTTGGGTGGTGCAGGGAGGGCAAGGGGGCTGCCCAGGAAGTCCAGCTGGGTAGCAGCCACAATGGACCAGACATGTCATGGTCCCGCTCCA
Organism: Cabassous unicinctus; assembly: GCA_029593785.1. Classification (NCBI taxonomy): domain Eukaryota; kingdom Metazoa; phylum Chordata; class Mammalia; order Cingulata; family Chlamyphoridae; genus Cabassous; species Cabassous unicinctus. Next base: position 7,656 of record JAQZBX010054175.1, on the reverse strand, counting down.
TCTTAAGAAACCATCCTTTCTTTGATTCAAGTGGTAGCTGTACATCATGCCCTTGTGAACATCATTGTTTCCTCCATACATAGCTTCTGGATATAGTGCCATGTCATCTTTCACAGATGCAGCAGTATGGGCCATATTCCAATTCCACCAGCAGAGAATGAGTACTTCCATGTCTACACCCAGACCCTCTCCTGCCTTAGGTTTTTTTCTTTAAATTCAAAAATTGGGGGACCTTTATGGACAAAGTACCATCATTAAAATACACAGACATGCTACCATTTAGAGGTCACAGATACAGATGCTCCATAAAAGTTCCAACTTTTTTGCTCTTTTAGGGTACTTTTTTCTCCTGATAGCACCAAGATTCCAGTCCTGTGACTTTCAGCTTAGAAAGAGTGGTGTGAATGTCATGTCATATAATCAGGGAACAGAACCTCACATTTTTCCATTATAAATTTAGTTGAATCTCACATATCATTTAAAAGCTCAGTTTGAATAAACAATCAGGTATTCATCCAATTGACAGACAGATGGCAAAATGGACTAGCTTTAAAAATATGAATTATTCACCTTTATCATATATATATTTAATTTTTCCTCTTTCTTTTAAATCAGAGCAATTGGCATTTTTAAGTAAGTGCTGTTACATGGATGTATGTAATAATTGCACATTTTAAGAAAACACTGAACTCACGGTATTTCAATTTTCAGTAACTGGATAATTGAGTTCATAAAATGCAAAGTCGTCATCCAAATACACCCTTTACTGGCAAAAGTACATAACAGAGACACGTGGATTTACACAAATTAAAAGAAAAAATAAGCTGGGTAGGCTTTAGTGTGGTTCATGAGTCTGTATCAAACACAGTAGCCCTTTTCTCCAAGAGGTCTTCATCTTCTGTGTAAAGTATTTTTTAAATATTTTCAATTCAGCTTTCAGGATCCCATGTTTGTTTTTCATTCTACATCATCATTGGACAAGCTCTGAGCACTTACAATTCTCTTATGGATTGTTTGGGGCTTGGTCAAAAGCCCCTAGAAAACCTGTGTTGGAAGAGTTCATTATAAAACTTGCGATCACAGCTCTGGTTATTCACACAGAGCACAGGCATTGGTTCAAATGCTCCAGGGACTTCTCATATTCTACTTGGACTTGTAAGCCCTTTGCCAAGCTGTATATATTCTAGGAAGAATTTCTGAACAGCTTCAGCACATTTCAGAGTTGGAAACTTGGAAATCCCAGCTTTCTGCTAGGCAAGTTTCACTTTCCTTCGTGGCTCTCAGAGCCTGTTTTTTGAAAATAGGGTTACCTGACTCTTGCAGTCCAAGTAAATAGAGTACCCCATGCAGACTGGTCCATGTATGCTGGTGGCTAGGTAGCTTTTTCAACTAAACATTTCCCTTGGCTGAGGAGTGTAGATGATGGTGTTGGCCTGCAAAAGGGTTGTGGGCCACCAACCCTCCAAGATTGAAGTTTTTTGTATAATAGTTTTATTCTTTATCTTTTATTTTTTATTTTTAAAGAATAGTTTTATTCTTTATCTTTTTATTTTATTATGTGGCATCATAACTAATGAAAACAGCTTAACAAATGAAGATATCTATTTAGGCATAAGGGGGGTTCTTGTCTTCTGGCAGAATGCACAAGAGGTGTGGAAATGGGAAACTTAGGAAGCTCTTTTTAATGTTTGTATGTATTTTCCCAGCAATGCAGACTGCAGAAGAAGCTGCAAGAGGAGGTAAAGAAAATTTGCAAGGTGGTAGTCATAACTGTGTCATAGGACTTCCTTTCCTTTTGAATATCTCCAAAGAGGATGTGAATTGGGGAATATAATTTATCTTTCATTCCTTTAAAGAGCAAATGCAAAACCAACTGGCTTCCTAACATGCACACTGTAAAAAGAAAATGTTCATTCAGGAGAGGGATACCTATGTATTGGGAATGACAGGATAGAGCATTTCTTGTGTCTGAAACAGGACAGGATCCCTGTGCACAGTAGTACACACATCAGAGGCAACCATGGCAATCAGTGGGGTTGGGAGGGGCAGGGATTTGGGGGCTGAGTGGGACAATGGCAGGAAGTGCCAATGACTGGCCAGAGTTGTGACCAGGACCACTGGATCAAACCAGTCAGAGCTGGCCAGAGAGACAGGCCCAAGGGAGGTAGTCTGTGACCCATCAGCTCCCAGGGTTCCCCCAAAACATGGTCCAAGACCACCCCACCCCCCATGGGAGGAGGGGTGAGCCATTCCACTCATGATACCTTTTCCTGGTTTGGCAACAGCCCTATTTCATCTGCTTTTATATGGACCTGTAAGTTGTACCCTCTGGGGTACCCCCAGGCTTGATGAGTCACAGTTGTGACTGGGCTATGCTTTGTCTTCTGTGTTTGGGAGTTAGGCCTGCCCTTTTGTGGACATATGCAGAGCACTGAACATGCATTTTTGTGGTTTATACTTGTGGTGGTGCATGAAGGTATATGGGGCTGCCCATGAGGTCCTCCTTGGTAGCAGCCACATATGAGTATGCACAACATGGGTCTCTCTCCACCTTAAGGAGCCATCCTTTCTTAGAGTCAAGTGGCATTTGTACATTATGCTGCTATGAACATCCCTATTACCTGTATACATAGCTTCTGAAGTTATTGCCATGTTGTCTTGCCCAGCAGTGGCGGCTTGGACCATTTTCCAATCCCACTACAGAGAATGAGTGCTTCAATGTGTACCTCTAGATTCTCTCCTACCCTAGTATTATTCTTTTAATTCAATAATTGGGGAACATTTATGGACAATGTGCATTCATTAAAATACACAGATCTTTTATCACTTACAGATCAGAGATACAGATGCTACATGAAATTTCCAACTCTTTTGCTGTTTTAGGATACCTCTTCCCCTGATAGCACAAATATTCCAGTCTGTGATTTCTAGGTAGAAAAAGATGTATGAGGCAAAGCCACATATTCAGGGGACAGAACATCATATTTTTCCATTATAAATTTATTTTTAACTTTCAAAAGATTTTGATGCTCAGTTTGGATAAATAATCAAGTATTCAGCCAATTTTCAGATGGATAGCAAAATGGATTAGCTTTTAAAATATGAATTCTGTCACTTTCTCATGTATACATAATTTTTCCCCTTTCAAGAGGGAGCACTGGCAATTTTTATGTAAGTATTGTTACATGTTAAATTATGTTAAGTGCTTTAGTGTTAAAAGTGGACTACAAGTATGAACAATTTGAACATTTTAGCAGATAGATGGAAACATCAATAATCAAGTTAATATGTAGTAAAAAAACTAGTAACCATTCCCCTCTCCCCCTCAACATCATAGAGAGGAAAGATGCCCTCTATGGTTAGTCTCATCTCTAAAGTCTACTCAGACAAGGAAACAATCTTTGAGGACATGTCAATAGAAGTTAATCAAACTGAAATAGAAAGAAAAGTGTAAAATTAAACATGGCAGGGCATCCATGAGCTGTGGGACCATATCAAATGACCCAACAAATGTGTAATTGAGATCCCAGAGGAGCAAGAAAAGAACAGAAAAGATATTTGAAAATGATTTGAAATTGTCTAAAAGTAATAAAAGTCATGAAACCACAGATTAAGGAAGCTCAGAGCCTACCTAGCAGGATAAATATCAACTGTACACACACACACACACAACACACCTAAAAAAAATCAGACTGCTGAAAATGTGACATACAGGGGAACAAAAATAAGGAATACAGTAGAGTCTTGTCAGAAACTATGCAAATTAGAGGACAATTCTTAAAGTGACTAAAGGAAGCCACTTTAACTTAGCCAAATTATGTTTCAAACATGAAGGGAAAATTAAGAATTGTCATAAAAACAAAATCTTTGAAAATGAAAGATTTTGAATTGCACAAGACCTGCTAAAATAGTTCTTCAGGCAAAGGAATTATACCAGTCTAAAAATTGGATACACAAAAGAAATCAAGTGCAGAAAATGGTGAAAATGAAGGTAAATATATAACCTACACTTAATCCTTTTTAAATGCTAAAAGATAACTGTCTAAAGAAAAACTAGGTAGTGTCTTGTGCATTATGGCATAAGTGAAAGTCAAAAGTGTGACAATAAAAGCACAAAGGATGGGATGGAGGAGCTGGACACCAACTGTTTGTTAGGTTCTCACATGACACATGGATTGGGGTAATGTTCTTGAAGGTAGGCTGGATGTGAATCATAAGCCCTGGGGTAACCACTAGAAAATAAAATGTAAATAGCAGTGTAATGGCAGGATACTTATGCAGATTAGGTGGCCTGAGCAAGGCATCTGGCACTTATGCCCCATCAACAGAGCCTGGGCTCTAAGCTGCCTGTCCCCCTCCCCACATCTGACTTAGGACCTGAGGAAAAGAGGGATTACAGCCAGTGAACAGGGCATTGTCTGGGTGCAACACTGCTATTCAGCCCCCTTGTAGACTGACCAAAAAGAAAATTTAATAATGCTGACCTACCTATATTTAAAAGTTTGAAATTGTTGTCATCATGGATTCTTTGGCATTAAGTTCAATTTATAGGAATATTGCATCAAGATATTACTTATCTTGATGTCTCAGTTTTTTGATGCCTCGCTCACCTCACCCTACTCCCAGACCTGTTTGGAAGAAAAAGTATTCAGGGAAGCATGGTCTGGCCTTGTGGACCAAGGCTGCAGGGAGGGTGGGCCCCAACCCACAGGGTCCTTGCTTTGAGGAGTGAGGCTGGAGCCCAGGATGACTGAGGAGGAACTACATGGGGGGAGACTGGACCATTCCCCAGGGGAGAAGCCTTGCAGGACTTTGTATCACCTGGAAAATATCAGACTTCAACTGGAGGCAGAGGATTCCCAAACCCATCTGACTCTTTGAGCAAGGTTATAAGTCTGAATCATTTCTGTTACAGTCAGAAAAAGGGCCGTACCTAAGTATCTGTTTTAGTGTTGGGGCTGTTGTAAATGGAGGCTCCTCTTTTCCCATTCCCTGCCCCCACCCCAGTCTGCCTTCTGAGGACACTGTGCAGCCCCCAAGAAAGGAAAAACTCAATTATTCCCTCAGGCTCCATGTATTTTCCTCCTGGCCTCCATGGACTACTACACTGGACATCAAACACCCTTTATCCTCTTCTGGAAGGTGTCTGTTTCACACAGAGCTACTCAGAAGCCTGGGCCCTGGGGATTTTGTTCCAGCAAAGGGTCCAGAAGACCTGTGTCCAACAAAATTGATACATATTAATAAAGCATACAATTCATCCAAAGTGTATAATCAATGATATTTGGTATAATCACATAGTTGTGCATTCATCACTTCAATTGTTATTAGAGCATTTTCATTAATTCAATAATAAAATAACAAATATAAAACAGACAAATAATCAAAAAAGAAAATTCTTCACTTCTTAATCTCTCTATGCTTCCCCTGCTGTACATAGCTGCTATTCCTGCCTATTCTTGCACATTTATTAAGCAGTGTTATTGAGATATATTCACATACCATATGATCTATCCAAAGTGTATAATCAATGACTTTTAGTATGACCACAGTGTTGTGTTTCATCACCACAAAAATTTTAAAACAATTTCATTACTCCAAATAGAAAAATTCCATCCCCTTAGCAGTTCAACCTTATAAATTGATTTATATTTACATTTTATATAAATGGAATCATACAATATTTAGTACTTTGTGTCTGGTTTCTTTCACTTAGCATAATGTGGGGTTTTTTTTGTCTGATAGAAACATCTTGTAGTATAAACATACATTTGTTCAGCTTCAAAGAAAAATGGTCTTATATAGGCAATTTTAGCCATATTCATATTTCACATGTGGATTTACTATGCTATACAGTTTCATGTTAAATTTTTTAGCTTTCCCTTTAATAATATAAATGACCTTATACTTTCCCTTTAAACATCTTTCATACCCACAAAATAGTACTACTAGTTACTCAGGGGAGTCCCTAAGGAACTTAACTTCCAGCCTTCTGTACATCAGGAGATTTTTTTTAAAATGTGTTCAACTAATTATGATGGAGGAAAGTGCAGGAATTGCTAGAAAATTTATGAAAGGGGAAAGGAATAAGGGGAATTTGCACTACCAGATGCTGAATGTGTTAAGAATCAACAGTGTACATAGGACACAAAATGGTGGTGCTGCCATGATCCCAAAGATATCAAATTGATGGTATTGATCCTATCACTATTCCTAGTTTTCAGAGAGTATCAGTAAGTTGCCCAAGGACACACAGCTATTAAGAAATTGACCTGAGAATCCACCCCAATCTAATCTGGGTTCTGGTGAGAATAGAAGATTGAGAAATCCTGGGAAAGTATGTTTAAATTGTGCTAATGATTACATTTCACATTAGGGAGAAGGGAGAAGGTGAAAGACAGCCTAGGTTTGCAATGGACATTGGTTAAATATACATGTTGGCACTGCCTTTTGCTGGTATACCAAGCTCCATTAGATATGAAGGTTATAAAGAATTTGTCCTGAAGTGCTGCATTTAGGAGTGTCAGCTTTAGAGTCCAGCAATAATGGGTTCAAAATCTGAACTGCCACTTAGTGGCAGAGGTCTTTTGGAAAGTGTTTTAAAATTTACTGGACCTGTTTCTTGATAGTAAATAGGGAACAGTCAGCCTATCTCAAAATGTTAAGTAAGACACATTTGTAAACAGAAACATCTTACCTGGGACTAATTGAGTGCACAGGAGCCAAAAAAAGTAACCACTTTTAAAACAATGAAATTTAGAATCATAAAATTTGTGGAATTGTTTTTAAATCTAATTTAATATTTCACAGTACTTTATTTGACATTTTGGCAGGTTACATTGCTGCTGAAAAATTATTAGTGATGAGGAGTATATTCACTGAGCACCTAGAGTGTCCTAGATGCAAGGTCCCAAGACTGCATTCCCAGAAAGTTTCACTATAAGTGGTAGATTTGCTGCAGCAAAAGAGTTGCTCAAATGCAGACTGAAATCCTCTCATTTCCATCCACTTTCCACCCTTGTCCAATGCTTAAGCCTCAGTACAGTTGGTCACAATGGCTCTGACCCAAACCTGTTAATACCCCTGATTTGCCTTTCCACTCCTTAAAAAAAAAATTAAAAATAGAAAACCATGACATCATTTTATAAAAATCAGAAAAGACTAAACAAAACAAAAAGATGAAAAAGAATATGCCTCATCAATGGCCATCCCAGGGAATGGAGAGGGCCTGCAGCTGCAGGCAGGATAATCCCATCCACCATATCCATGGAATATAAACCTTCTCTCACTTGGAGGTGGAGTGGACATCACCATCCCAAAACCCCCAGGATTGGGGGAAGAGCTATGGACTAGAATGGACTTGGTGGTGTTCTGTCGTATATTATGATTCAAGCAATGGAAGAAATTGTAACAGTGAAGTGGAGACAGTAGCCACTGGACATTTTCGGGGCAGGGAGGGGAGAGGCAGTTGAAATACAGGGGCTTTTTTGGGACTTGGGGGTTGTCATAAGTGGCATTGTGGCAACAGATGTAGGCCATTTTACATCAGCATATAACACGCAGAACTGTGTGGGAGAGAGGGTGGTCTATGATGTGAAATGCGGTCTATGCTGGGTGGCAAATCCCCAGGATGTGTATATCCATTGTGGGTGATGT
>JAQZBX010054174.1:0-18706 GCA_029593785.1 Cabassous unicinctus | reverse complement strand
TATGAAGAAACTATTGACAGATTTGAAGGGAGAAATAGATAGTTCTGCCTTAATGGTAGTAGACTACAATGCATCACTTTCAGAAATGGATAAAACATCCAGACAGAAGAAAGGAAACAGAAGACTTAAACCAGCTAGACCTAGGAGGAATATAAAGAACACTTCACCAATAGCACCTGCGTGCGCAGTCTTCTCTAGTGCATATTGGTCAGTTTCCAAGACAGAACATACGTTAGGTTACAAAACAAGTCTTGATAAATTTTAAGATGTTTAAATCACACAATGTATCTTTTCTGACCACAATGGAATGAAGCTAGATATCAATAACAAAGTAAGAACTGGAATATTCACAAGTTTGTGGAAATCAAACAACATGCTCAAGAAAACAATAGGTCAAAGAAGAAATCACAAGGGAAATTAGGAAATATCTTGAGGCAAATGAAAATGAAAACACATCATAACAAAACTTATTGGGTGCAGCAAAGGCCATGCTAAGAGGGAAACTTACAGCTCTAAATGCTTATGTTAAAATAGAAGAATGATCTCAAGCCAGAGACAAAACCTCACAACTGGAGGATCTAGGGAAAGCAGAGCAAACTAAACCCAAAGCCAACAGAAGATCAATGAACTCGATAGAACTTTAGTTAGACTGACAGAGAAAAAAGAGAGAGAATGCAAGTAACTAAACTAAAAATGAAAGAGGGCATTACTACCAACCCCACACAAAGAAAAAGGTCACCGTAACATTATGAGAGGACACCGTGAACAACAGTATGCCAATAAGTTAAATAACCTAGATGGAATGGACAAACTCCTGGAAACACACAACCTACTCAAGCCGAAATAGAAGTGCTCAGCAAATCAATAACATGTAAAGAAAACATGCAAACAAAGAAAATCCCAGGGCCACATGGCTTCATGGGTGAATTTGATGATGTTGGTCTCATAGAGTGAGTTAGGGAGTGTTCTGCCTCTTCAGTCCTATCAAACTCTTCCAAAAAATTAAAGAAGTAGGAACACTCCCTAACACAATATGAGGCCAATTTCACTCTAATACCAAAGCTGATAAAGATATCACAAGAAAAGAAAAATTACAGACCAATATACCTTATGAATACAGATGCAAAAATCTTCAAAAAATACTAGCAAACTGAATTCAACAGCATATTAAAAGAATTATACACCATGATGAAGTGGGATTTACCCCAGGTATGCAAGGTTAGTTCAACATAAGAAAATCAATGAATGTAATACACCACATTAATGGAACATAGGGAAAAAAACTACATGACAATCTCAATTGACACAGAAAACCACATTTGACAAAATCTAGCACCCTTTCCTAATAAAAATATTCAGAAAACTGGGAATAGAAGGAAACTTCCTCCACATGATAAAGGGATATATGAAAAACCCATAGCTAACATCATGTTCAGTGATGAAAGACTGAAAGCTTTCCCTCTAGATCAGGAATAAGAAGACAAAGATGTATACTGTCACCACTGTTATTCAACATTGTACTTGAAGATCTAGCCAGAACAATTAGGCAAGAAAAAGAAATAAAAGGCGTCCATATTAGAAATGAAGAAGTAAAATGTTTCCTATTTGCAGATGCCATGATCCTCTATATAGAAAACCTTGAAAAAATCCACAACAAAGCTATTGGAGCTAATAAACTAATTCAGCAAAGTGGCAGGGTACAAGATCAATAGGCAGAAATCCATAGTGTTTCTATACATTGGTAATGAACAATCTGAAGAGGAAATAAAGAAAAAAATTTTATTTATAATAGTAAGTAAAAGAATCAAGTATCTAGGAATAAGTTTAGCCAAGGATATAAAGGTTCTATGTTTATGGATTGGAAGACTAAATATTGTTAAGGTGTCAATTCTACCCAAGGTGATTTACAGATTCAATGCAATCCCCATCAAAATTACAACAGCCTCCTTTTTCAGAAAAGGGAAAACCAATCATAAAATGTATATGGAAGGGAAAGGGGCCCTGAATAGCCAAAAACATCTTGAAAAAGAAGAACAGAGTTGAAGGATTCACATTTTCCAGCTTTTGTAAAGCTACAGTAATCAAACAGCACGGTACTGGCACAAGGGCAGGCATATAGACCAAGAGACTGAAATTGAGATTTCAGAAATAAACCTGCACATCAGTGGCCAATTGATTTTTGACAAGGGTCCCAAGTCCACTCAATTGGAAAATAATAGTCTCTTCAACAAATGGTTCTAGTAAAACTGGGTGTGGACACACACACACACATACAAAAAAATGAAGATGGACCTCTACCTCATACCATATACAAATAGTAACTCAAAAATGGATAAAATACCCAAATATAAGAGCCCAAACTATAAAACTGCTAGAAGAAAACATAGGGAAGCATCTTCAGGACCTCGTGTTAGGCAATGGTTTTTTAGACTTTACACCAAAAGCATGAGAAACAAAAGAAAAAAAAAACAGCAGAGTGGATGTAGCTCAGTGGTTGAGTGTCTGCCTCACATGTACGAGGTCCCAGGTTCAATCCTCGGTACCTCCTAACAAAAAAATAGGTAAATGGGACCTCATCAAAATTAAACACTTTTGTGCATCAAAGAACTTTATCATTAAAGTAAAAGGACAACCTACAGAATGCAAGAAGATATCCAATAACTGTTTAATATCCAGAATATAAAAAGAAATCCTACAACTCAACAACAAAAAGACAAACAAACTAGTTTAAAGAAATGGGCAAAGGAGTTGAATAGATGTTTTTCCAAAGAAGATATACAAGAGGCCAAAAAGCACATGGAAAGATGCTCAACATCATTAGCCATTAATGACATGAAAATAAAAAACACGAGATACTTTTTCATACCCACTAGAATGGCTACTGTTAAAAAATGGAAAATAACAAGTGTTGTAAAGGATGTGGAGAAATAGAAACACTTGTTAATTGTTTGTGGGAATGTAAAATGGTGTAGCCGCTGAGGAAAACAGTTTGGCAGTTCTTCATAAAATTAAATATTGAATTACCATGTGACCCAGCAGTCCCACTTCTAGGTATATACCCCAAAAAACAGAACGCAGGGACTCAAACAGATATTTGAACACTGATGTTCATAGTGGTATTATTCACAATTGAGAAAAATGGAAGCAACCCAAGTCTCCCTCAACAGATGAATGGATAAACAAATGTGGTATATATATGCAATGGAATATTATTTAGCTGTAAAAAGGCATGAAGTTCTGATAGATGTGACAACTTGGATGAACCAAGACATGATGTTGAGCGAAGTAAGCTGGACACAAAAGGAGAACTATGGTATGATCTCATTGATATTTCTGGCCATAGAGCAGAGAATGGAATAGAGTACATGTAGGAAGACTAGGTAGGTGAAGAGAAGGAAAAGCCATTGTTATTTTAAGCTGTTCACTTGAAGATCATCTTAGTGGCCTTTCTCTTGGACAGCCAGATGTCACGCCGGTCTGTTCAGGGTGTGAAGTCGGGAGCCGGCCTAGGACTGTTGGGTGAGGAGAACGGAGCCCTCCCATGTGTGGAGAGGGTGGGTGAGGCGTCTGCGGGAGAGATTTGTTTACCACCAGAGTCGGTGGTAAACAAATGAGGAAAGCTACTTCAATTCAGTACGTATCAGGACTTTATTTTGGGGAAATTTTAACCACCCCAACAAATCCTGAACAATAAACTCTTTGTCAAATTCTGTAATCTCAGGAAGGCCTTGCGTCTGAGTGTGTAAACAGCTGGCTGAGGTGGATGTGCAAGGCAGCTACCGAGGAATGCCCCCAGGTAAGGGCGGAAGGTGGTCTCTGGGCAGCTGGGAAGTGGTCTGCCCTGATGCCAATCCAAGCCTCTGGTCAGACTTTCTGTTCTCTCTGAGCCCCTTCTAGATGTAGTCAGAGGGGCCTAAGGCTCAGGAAGTTAAGGAGATCACCTTCTCTTTTGGCCTCCTTTCACAAAGGGAGAAGCAGCCTCTACTTCTCCCGAGGTGTGGAAAACTACAACAGCACCTGGTGTTTCTGACATTTGCGTGGATTCACAAACTGCCAAAACTCCACATTATTTTGAAATTAAAAATTTCTGAACAGACGGAGGATTCAGAACTCTTACAGCTAAATGCTAAGGAAATATTTGTTGATGTCAGGATACGTTGAATTATGGCCTTCGCTCTCCTAAAATATCTCCCAGCAGTCAAATTAGTCACTGAAGGGAATCCTGCAGCATTTCTAATTCTGGTTCTCTTCCTAGTAGCAATGGACCACAAGCAGAATTTTGAGCTGCTCTGGAGACAAAGAGGCTCTATTTTTCCCCAACAATTTGGACGGACAGGTGCATTTATGGGTCTATTGATTTCTCTGCATCCCTGCTCCATACTTTAGCTCATTTAGGCTTCTCAGTAATGCTATGAAAGTGGTTCTCATCACTTGCATTTTGCTGATGAGAAACTGGTATTTGTAGAATATGAGTGAGGTGTCCAAGACGCACAGCTGGTGAGGGGACCAGGGCCCAGGATCTCTGACAGCAAACCTTTTCAATGAGTTTGAAGAGTTTAAGGTAAGAAGGGTACTCCACTTGAACAAAACGGAACCCAAATTCAACAGTAACCCCAAGCCCTTCAATGGAGAGAGAAGCAAAACTTGACTACGTCAAGGAGTTGCAACTCGCCACAAGTTTGGATCTGTTAAGGCAGGACTTCCTTGTGCTTCGAATCTCACCTTTGATCTCCATTTTAGTCACATGGAATGGCACTTAAAAGGCTACACGTGTAAATGGACCGGTGGAGCCTCCTGAGCTTGAACGTCAGAGAGAAGTGGAACTGAGCAAAGAGGAAATAATCATCATCCTTTTTAAGCTCTGGATTAAAGTATAACTAGTGCAAAAATTACCTCCCGCATTCTACCTTCCCACCTTAGAAACACACCGCCCTCTCACCTAGATGTCTCCCCAGAGCCCTTGGCCTTTAAAGGCATGCTGCATTGTCCGTCTCAGCACCGATTGGGGGGTGCTTGGTTCACCACACTCCTCGCAGTTTCTTATGTCTGTATTCTCACTGCACCCAACCCAATGTCATTCAACAAGCATGTTGGATGACATTTAGAGCCAAAACTCACATGGGTGGGAACACAGCTACCTTGACCTCTGTCAGGTTCCCAGAGGGGTTTTTTAACTCCTTGCTTCTCACCGTGTGGCCCATGGATCAGCTTCATCAGCATCCCCTGGTAATTTAGTAGAAATGCAGACTCTCAGGCTCCACCTGAGACCTAGTGAGCAGAATCCTCATTTTAACAAAATCCCACGTAAAAGGCACGCTCACGTTTGAGAAGTCTAGCGAACTGAGGTTATTAGAGAGGCGGATGTCCCGTCCTCTCTAGATGCACAGGCAACAAGAAGGAGCATTGGCCAGAACCTCCAAAGATGCAAAACCTTCCAGAACTTGTTTCCTGCTTTGTGTCTCACCAAATGCTTAAACCTGGAATGCGAGGGTTCAGCCAAGGACCTGGGTGAGAGTAAATGCATCAACCTGCTCTTTTACTGCTGACTTCTGGAATGTGTTTGATGAAAAGAAGGGGGCTTCTTCAGACAGAAGACCCTGGTGCAGCCTACCAAGGTTAGGGCCTCCAGGCCCAGTGCCCCAGTGTTATCAGCGCTCTCTTCGCCTCCAGCTCCACTCCAAAACTGACACTGGGAGGGAAAGCAGTTTTTAAAACCCTTGCTGCCAGATGCTATTATTATAAACAGTCATATGCCCTGCTTCTCCCCAGGGAGGTGTAGGCATCGGTGTTCAGTTCTTGTTTGGAGTTAGATGCTCTTTTCAATAGCTTTTTAAAAGTGGATCTGAAAACCAGAACGCGTGGTGAAATAGTTCTGCTTCCACTTATCTTTCTATAAGCTTGTGTATATTGAAAGATGAACCCAAGGGGAAAAGTTCCTGCTTCCTTCCTATCACCGTATTGGTTGTGCTTTATCAGTGGATAACTAACAAATAAGCCAGCCTGGTTTAGTGTTGGATGCTTACCCCAGAATATAAGAAAAAGAAAGTAAGGAGAGCCAAAAGAACCTTAAGTCACTGATGTGACCTCTGACAGCAGCTGATTTTCCAAATAAACATTTTTCATCTTTCTCACTACATTTAAGCAAGATTATTAAGATGAGCCAATTAAGCTGAGTTCAAGTCTCAGAACGTGGATGTAAGGGACAAGACTGATGAATAATTTGTAAGTATAGGAGTGTAAGAATAAGATATGCTGGTTCCCTCTAAAAGAGGTAATTTTCAGAGAAAAGAAGTTATGGTTTTTGTAGTGACAGATTCAGGGCAAGACTCTAAGTCTAACAGTGCCATCTTTTGCTTATAAATATGTACCATGGCCCGTTCACAAATAGTATCTACCTATTGAGAGTGGAGAAGTGTTTGGGTCAGTGTGCTCTCTATCAGATTCCCCTCCCTTGCTAGGATTGGCAAATGTCACTAGATGCCTCAAGTTGCTCACTTAGCAAACCCATCTGGGGATCATACCAGGATATCTTTTACCTTGTTAGTGCTAACAAACAGCCAAGATTGCTGAGTTTGTATACCTGCCTTTGCAGGGCAAGCTGATCAGAATTAATCAAAACTTAAGTGGAAATGACTGTCCGGAAGAGATGGGATATTTAGCATGAATGTGGCATCTTGGGGCTCAAAGTAAAAACCAACTGAAAGACCCTGTTCACTCAAGGAAAGAATTTCAAACTTTCCCACTAGTTAAGCCTGTTAATGTCAAAAGCTTTATTAGATTAACTTGCCTCTCATAGAATTTTCAAGGCTCAGGTCCCACAGCCTCATTGTCAACAAAAGTTTCCATTGTGGAAATGGTCTATTTTTGTGTTTCCTCAACTCCAAAGATAAATGTGGTTCTCAGTGGGGCGAGGCGCTTATGAAGGAGTTAATGCCCAGTACCCTGGTGTTTGATCTTCCTCAGGCAACTCTTCCTGGGTATGCCTGGGAACACAGAAACGCCTTCGTGCAAAGAGAGGGTTTCCCTCAAAGCACACCTGATCACGCTCTACCCAGATTCAAAAAGCCCAGCACCATGTCAGAGGAAAATGTTCTGTCATAAATCTCCAGAAGCAGAAAAGTTCAGAGTCACTCTTGGTAATTAGCCTGCTGAAATACAGTGGCCTTGCTTTTTGTTTAACCTTTTCAGTAAAGGGCTCCACTCCCACGGGTCTCACAAGTAGCCTTTTATTAGGAACATCCTCAATGCCCCTCCTCCTAGCCCCTTTCCCTCGCTTGCAGCCCTGGCAGACATGGTTTTGGTTTGTTGTTTGAATTCCTTAACTTTGGGTGCATTAGTGTTTCCTTCCCAGTGAGTTCTCATCAGTCTTAACTATTTTAAGTTCATGGAACTATATCACTTTGCAGAGTAAAATTAAGCTTTCTATGGACTTTGAAGAAAAAGCATTTAAAAAAAATAATCTTGGGGAGCAGATGTAGCTCATTGGTTGAGCACCTGTTTCCCATGTACGAGGTCCTAGGTTCAATCCCTGGTATCATTCCAGAAAGAACTAATACCAATCCTACTTAAACTCTTAAAAAAATAGAAGTGGAGGGAACATTACCTAACTCATTCTATGTTGTCAGCATCACCCTAATACCAAAGCCACATAAATATGGCACAAGAAAAAAAACAACCAAAAACTACAGACCAATCTCTCTAATGAACTTAGACACTAAAATCCTCACAAAATATTTGCTATTTGTATTCTACAACATAGAAAATGAATTATACACATGGCAAGTGGGTTTTATCCCAAGTATGCAAGGATGGTTCAACATAAGAAAACGAATCAATGTAATATACCACATTAACAGATTCAAAGAAAAAAATTACATGATAATCTCTATTGGCGCAGAAAAAACATTCAACAATGCACAGCATCCTTTCTTGATAAAAACATTTTGAAATATAGTAATAGAAGAAAACTTCTTCAACATGATAAAGGGCATATATGAAAAATCCACAGCTAGCATCATATTCAATGATGAAATGCTAAAGGCTTTACCTCTAAGATTGGAAACAAGAAAAGGATGCCCATTGTCAACACCCTTATTTAACATTGAATTAGAAGTACTTGCTTGAGCACTTAGGCAAGAAAAAGGAATCCAAATTGGAAAGGAAGAAGTAAAACTCTTGCTATTTTCAAATGGCATGATCCTATACATAGAAAGCCTCAAAGTATCTACAACAAAGCTTCTAGAGCTGATAAGCAAGTTCAGTAAAGTGGCAGGATATAAGATTAACACGGAGAAATCAGGAGCATTTCTGTACACTAATAATGAGCAATCTGAGGAGGAAATCAAGAAAAAAATTCCATTTACAATAGCAACTAAAAAAAATCAAATATTAAGGAATAAACTTAACTAAGAATATAAAGAGCTTGTGCACAGAAAACTACACAACATTGTCAAAGGAAATCAAATAAGACCTAAATAAATGGAGGAATATCCCATGTTCATGGATTGGAAGACTTAATATCATTAAGATGTCTGGCCTACAAAATTGATTTAGAGATTTAATGCAATCCCCATAAAAATTACAACAACATTTTTTACTGAACTGCAAAAGCCAGTTATAAAATTTATTTGGAAGGGCAAGCGGCCCCAAATAGCCAAAAAACATATTGAAAAAGAAAAGTGAAATTGTAGGAATCATGCTACCTGACTTTAAGGCATACCATAAATTTACAGTGGTCAAAACTGTATAGTGTTGGCACAAGGATAGACATACTGACCAATGGAACCGAATTGAAAGTTCTGATATGGACCCATTCATATATGGCCTACTGATATTCAACAAGGCCACCAAGCCCACTCAACTGGGACAGAATGGCCTCTTCAACAAATGGTGCTAGGAGAACTGGATATCCATATCTAAAAGAATGAGAGAGGAGCACCATCTCATGCCCTTTACAAAAATTAACTCAAGATGAACCAAAGACCTAAATATAAGAGCCAAGACCACAAAGCTACTAGAAGATAATGTAGGGAAGCATCTACAAGATCTTGTAGTAGGAAATGGTTTCATAAACTTTATGTGCAAAGTGTAAGCAGCAAAAGAAAAAAATAGATAAATGGGACCTCATCAAATTAAAACAACAACAACAACTTTTGTGCTTCAAAGGAGTTTCTCAAGAAAGTAAAAAGGCAGCCTACTCCATGGGAGAAAATATTTGGGAACCACTTATCCGATAAGGGTCTAATATTCAGCATATATAAAGAAATCCTATATCTCAAAAAGAAAAAGACAAACAAACCGTTTAAAAAATGGGCAAGAGATTTGAATAGACACTTTTCCAAAGAAGAAATACAAATGGCTAAAAAGTATGTAAAAAGATGCTCATCATCACTAGCTGTTAGGGAAATGCAAATCAAAACTATGAGATATCTTACCTCTATAAGACTGGCTACAAGTGTTGGAGAGGCTGTGGAGGAATGGGATCACTCATCTACTGCTGGGTGGGAATGTAGAATGGTGCAACTATTAAGGAGTATGGTCTGGTGTTTCCTCAGAAAGCTAACAATAGAATTGCCATATGATCCAGCAATCCCACTCTTAGGTATATACCCAAAAGAATTGAAAACAGGGACATGAACAGAAATATGCACACCAGTGTTCACTATTACCAAAAGTTGGAAGCAGCCCAAGTGTCCATCAACAGATGAATGGATAAGCAAAAGGTGGTATATACATATGATGGAATATTACTCAGCTGTAAGAAAGAATGAAGTTTTGACACACGCAACAACATGAATGAACCTATGATAAGGTGGAATGATAACTATTGCCTAAGAGTTACCTCCTGAAAACTTCTTTGTCACTCAAATGTGGCCTCTCTCTTAGCCAAACTCTTGAAATAAATGCATTACTTTCCCCCCAGCATGGGACATGACTCCTGGGGATGAGCCTCCCTGGCAGTGAGGGATTAATTCCGAGCACCAACCAGCCATGCATTTGGAAAAAGACCTTGACCAAAAGGAGAAAACATCAACTACAAAAGAATTTTTATGGCTAAGAGATTCTAAAATGAGTTAGGAAGTCATTCCAGAGGTTACACTTATGCATGTCTCAGGTGGACCTCACTAACTGCTACTGTGAACAAAGCCTCAAATAGGGGTGCTCCTGAGGGCTCTAGAGCCATCCAGACACTATAGGCAGGGCAGACAATCCCCTGAAATCAGCACCCTGTCGGTGGGCCTTACCTTGGAATATATGACAACCTATTTCCACAATGTAACAGAGTTTGGCTCATTTATAATTTCTCTACATGTGAGTCTTCTACCCCTTTTATTTGAGCCTACAATTAGCACTATACTCATTAAATATAGGTCCCAGCGCCTTAAATCTTCGGTCTGTTCATATGCCGAATGAGCCCGAATCTCAACAGAGTTGCAGCCAACACCTACTCTCCAGTTCATTGGACTCACCCAGGACAACCGACAAAATGATGATGATGGACAATGCCCATCCCAAAAAAACAGATAATATCTACAACTGTAAGCAAGACAGTTCCATCCATATGCCCCATGGGATCTAAGACCCCTTTCAGTCTGAAGCAGAGTGGGCATCACCATCCCAAAATTCTCAAGGTTGAGCAATGAATAAACATAAGGAGGGAATGCAATCATAGACAGAGTAAACTTATTAGTATTGTAGTAATAGAAGAACATGTAACATTGTTATAAAGATAGTGGTCACCAGAGGTTCTGAGGGGAGTAGGAGGGAGTAATAGGTGGATCATGGGGCATTTTTAGGGCATTGGAATTAAGTATAAACCACAATGTGAGCTATAGACTTTGGTTAGTAGCAATGCTTCAATATTTATTCATCAATTGTAACAAATGTGCCACACAATTGTAAGACACTATTAATTGGGGAAGGTGTGGAAGGGGGAGGGGTGGGGTATATGGGAATCCCATATACTTTCAAGGTAACTTTTCTGTAATCTAAAACCTTTTTTAAAAAACTAAAGCTTATTATAGAAAAGATTTAATCAATGCTGTTTAATGGAGTACAAGCCAGGAATTTTCTATGTGGACAGATTTCTTTCTGGGCTAGAAGAAAGTCAGAACATAGAGTTAAAACACTAAAGCTGCTGTGGCAGTTTGAGATTATGAATTTCAAAAAGAGAGATTATGTTTGTAAACTGATCTGTTCCTCTGGGTGTGATACCCTGTGACTCTATTAGATTCAGCTGAGATATCTGATTAAATTATATTAAGATTAGGGTTTTGATTCGATGACGTCATTAGGGCGACTCAGTTTGAGTCCCCACCCCCTTGGTGGGCTATATAAATGGACACTCAATCAAGGAGACAGAAGCAGATACGTGAGAAAAGAGGAAGGAAGCTCCATAGACACAGAAGAGGATCCCACGGCCCTGGTTGGGGAGCTGAGCCATTCCTCTGATAGTTCGCAGCTGAAGAGAACGGAGCAGCTGAGTTCTATGCCAGCCTACAGTTGAGATCAGAAGAAGCTGGCACCACGGGAGCCTTAAAAGGAAAGAGGAAGGCTGAACCCTTGCAGATATCACCCGCCATCTTGGGTCCACATGTGGAAACAGACTTTGGATGAGAAAATACCTTTGGTACCTTGAGTTCGACTCTTTAGGGCCTTGTAACTGTAAGCTTTTACCCCAGATAAATACCCTTTATAAAAACCAACAGATTGCTAGTGCTTTGCATCAGCACCCCTTTAGCTGACTAATATAGCTGCTGACTGGATATGTCCAGCTATCCTGGTGACCAGTTCTGGCTCTGGAGTTGTGAGTAAAAGTGATGTGTCACTTCTAAGCTGAGTAGTTAAATGCTAGAGTGACCCCCCAGAGTGTTCTTTTTCCCTCTGTCACAGGGATTAATTATCCTCCAGATAGTATCTGCTTCTGCAGTTTGGGTCCCCAGTCACCTGCAATGGACATATAGACCATGAGCAAGAAACCAACCTTTGTTGTTTTCGGCAGCTGAGATTTGGTGGTTCTTTGTCATGGCAGCTTGACCTAACTATGCTGACTGTTGGCATGGCTCTTGGGCTAGAGAGTAGGCTCTAACTTTGTAAACCTCATATTTTACTGATGTTTATTCTTAATAACCAAATAAAGAGGACCAATAGCATACTAATTTCTTGAACCAATGGTGATCTTCAGTTAAAATGTCTGATGTCAGTGTGTCTACCATTAAGACTGTGACTGAACTTTTTAACAATAGCCACGGTTCAGAACGCCAACCAAACTGTCCCACACAGCGTTCCCTTCAAGCAAAGGGAGCAGCACATTTTAAAAGGAGTCGTTGCGGTTGCTCTTGAGGGGCACTGCTTATTTGTTGAATCATTTGCCTCCCTATAGCTCTGTTTCTGGGAATGATTGTGCTGCTTGCCCTACCCCAATGAGTTGATTTAACGAGGATGTAGCGCCGCCATGGGGGATTCCTGGGTGAAGGAGCATGACAGGGAGATTACTGAGGAGGGGAGAAGTGGAGGTAGAAGGCAGTACTCCCAGGGAGGTATCCTTAGGCAAAAAGTAAAGGGCTTTAAGGTAAACTGATCACTTGGCAGGATAAGACAAGTCCTGACCTTTGAGATGACACCTCTGCCTTAGAGAGTATGGCAGTTTGAGATTATTTATGAATCCCAGAAACAGAGAAAGATTATGTTTGTAAACTTATCTAGTCCTCAGGGTGTGATACCCTTTGATTGCATCAAATTCAATTGAGGGCCTTTGATTAGATTACTTGTGAAGATTGCTTTTAGGGCATTTTTTTTTTTTTTTTACTGGGAGGTCCCAGGGATCGAATCCAGGTCCCTCCATATGGGAGACGGATGCCCAACCATTTGAGCCACATCTGCCTCCCAGGGCATTTTTGATCAACCACATCAGTTGGGTGTGACTCAGTTTGAGTCTCTGCCTCCTTGCTGGGTCTGATATAAACGGATACTCACTCAAGAAGACGCATAAGGAAAAGAGAGCTCTGTGATTTTTTTTTTTTTAATTTAATTTTTTAAAAAGATTTATTTATTTATCCCCCCCTTGCTGCTTGTGTTTGCTGTGTTCATTTGCTGTGCCTTTTCTGTGTCTGCTTATCTCCCCCTTGCTGTGAGGTCTTGCTGCATCAGCCCATCGCGCCACATGGGCCGGCCTGCCCTCACAAGGAGGCCCCGGGAAGCGAACCCGGGGCCTCCCATATGGTAAATGGGAGCTCCATCGATTGAGCCACACCCGCTTCCCTTCAGTGATTTTTTGATCCTGCCAAGTGACAGAAAGGAGAAGCTCAAACAGCTGAGACCCCAGGGAGAGATGAGCCATTTACCCGATAGTTTACAGTTGAGATTGGGAAGAGAGCCGAACAGCTGAGACTGATATAGGAGGCCCAGAAAGAAAGAAGCTCTGTGCCAGGAGAGAGGGGACTTCACTTAAGCACGGATCCTCAAGAGGCTGGGCCCATGGAGCTCAAGAGGAAGAGGAAGCCCAGAGGGGAAGGAGAGACCAGGCAGAGATCACCTGCCATCTTGCTTCAACATGTGGGCAACTGACTTTGGTGAGAAAGCAAACTTGAGGTGGACTTTTTATGGCCTTGTAACTGTGAGCTTTTACCCCAAATAAATCCCCTTTATAACAGCCAGCAGATGTCTGGTCCTTTGCATCGGCACCCCTTTTTTGTATTAACACAGAGAGACACTCTCAGTCTGCTGTTCTCAAACAGGGCCCTGCTAGTATTTACTTCTAAATAAAAAACTTGTTGTCTCCAATTATTTCCATTCCTGTCCTTCGCCTCAGCATGTAGGAGTTTCCATCCAGGAGGCTCACTAATAAAGCAGCAGATGAATGAACCCTTTAACTATAAACTGGATGGGGCAGCATGTCTGGGGGGCTGTATGTCTAGCTCTGGAAGCCCTGGGCTGCCTCGCACTGGAGGCACCACCTACTTCCTGATTCCTGCTCTCCCTGGACACTCGGTGAGTGGCCACTGGGCCACCAGACAGAAGAGCAGACCCTTCTTTGGACACAAGCACACAGCTGGTAGAACAGTAGACTGAGGGGTGAATTTCAGACTTCCTAGATCTTTTCCTGGCTGAAACCCTGGGGAGAGGCAAAGAGACAGTGGGGAAATCCTTCATTAATCTGAGAACAGAATGTTCTTCAGGCTGAAAATTAAATTTGTTCCTTCCCTGGTCAGTAACCTCCTTAGCTTAGGTTGGCTTCCCTAGAAGCAGAGTCTAAGACATAAATTCAGATTTGATTTATTGAGGGAAGGAGAGTAAGAGAGGCGGGGTGGGGCAGGGATAGGAGATAAGCAAGGGCGTTTCTCCGCTGGAGTGGAGCTATAGCGCGATGCCACGGGGAGCCCGAAATCGTGGATCAAGCCGCAGAATTGGTCCCACCTTGCTGCAGGAAGGTCGGTCTTTGCATTCTTCTCTCAATCAATCATTGGCTCTGGGCTGTCCTAGGTAGAGAGCAAAATCTCCTAGGCAAGGTGGCTTCTGGTGATTGGTGGCAACTCTCTGGAGAAGCTTGGGGGTGTGTGAGGCTCAGTTATTGGCAGTAGCTGGGAGATAAGGGACTGGGCAGGGCATCCACCACATCTACCCCTAGCTCCAGTCATTCCTCTCCTCATGCTCATATCTTCCCAGGCCTTTCTTCTCTGTACCCTACGCCCTTAGGCTGCTCTCCTTGCTTTCTATTTTCCTAGTTCACTAATCTAAAAATAAGGCACCAGCTGTCTCACTTCTCAAATGACCTGGTAGAGTCACTGTTCTCTAAAGCCCTTCTGACTTTGCAAGTGTCCCGCATTCTTCTAACGGGCCAAAGCCTTGGCAGAAGGTTCCCCTGTGCTGATAACAAATGGCCTTTCACGGAGAGAGCGTCACCCTCAAGGAGCGATTCTCAAGGTGCAGGTTTCAGGACATCAGGCCAACTGGGTCAGGAGAGACCTGGGTGTGGGGAACCTGTCAGGGCTGCTCACGCCACCCTGGAGCCACGTCTGCTGATCTTCCCTGGGCGCCCTAGGGTCTCTTCTCGGTGGTGCTGTACTGAGCCCAGAAATGAAGGCAACATGGTACTCTCAGGGCAGAGGTGGGAGCGAAGCCAGTTCTGTTGCTGCCCTTGGCAAGCAGTGGCAGGAGCCCCCGCTGCCTCCACCAGGCTGCAACAAACCAGGCTGCTCAGTTTCTCTGCTTCCTCGTCATCTGTGGTCTTTGTCCTCCCTTTTCTTCCCTCCAGCTCCTTTCTATTTTTCCAAAAGAATGCAGTACCACAATGATTAAAACCTATACTGTCACCCTCCACTAACCAGTGACTTCCAAGTGGTGGGAGACTTGATTACTAGTTCAGCACCTGCCCAAGGCAGAGAGCCTTGACATGCACTGCATTTAGCCAGCCGATTGGCTTGGAGAGGAGGGAGCCAGCACACACCCTCACCAGCTAAACCGTTCTGTTGTGGCTGGGGCGTGGGCTCTGGGACCAGATGGCTGGCTTAAATCCAGCTGTTATGAGCTGTGTGGCCTTGGATGATTTACCTAAACGCTGTCCCTTCCCTTTCTTGAAAGTTGCCTGAAAGACTTGAATCTTCAGATCCAATGGGTAAGCATTGTCCAAGAAAGAACGTCCAAAAATAATATGAGGATAAAGAGCCTCAAGATAAATCCAAGTGAAATTAGGAAAACACAGATATAATGAATGACTTTTATGGGCATCTAGATAGTAAAAGCAGTCGTTAAAATGGGGAAAACAGCAGATTGTTCTAAAAACTCTACACAGAAAACACCTCGTGCCAGAAGACAGAGCAACAATGCCCACAAAGCTCCATGGGAAAATGTGAGCTGGGACTTAGCTGTCCAACCGAGACATCCTTCAAGTGTAAAGTCAACAGACCGACATTTAAAATAATTCAGAAAATAGAACACCCAAGACTCCTTCTTGAAGGAAAAAAACTTGGTTTATTTAATCCAGTTGATAAATCTAAGAATATTAAAAAGAATATTAAAAGACTCAGAAAAGGAAGAGCTGTTCTAGCAGGTTGGTGTTAGTGACCAGTGGTGCTTTCTAATGATAGAAATAAAACTATCAGAAGAGCTGCTGCAGAACAGAATGCAAACGTCATAAAACTCAATAATATAAAGAGTGTATCCTTAATAAGATTAGCAAAGCTCGTTTCCACATTTTCCATAAGAGGGTCAATAGGTATTATCTAGCCACTTTATGTTTTTCACATTGTTTTCTCTTGTTTCAGGAACTAACCCATTTTGTGAAGAAACATTTTTTTTTGTATGAAGTTGAAGAATTCCTTAAATTTCTCAATTTCTTTTGCGTCACTTTTAAATTCAAGAAAAAAATTATGGTTAAAGCTTTTATACCAAAACATGATCCCATTTCCCTATCTATCTGTTTATTGATTAGTTTATCAATCTGTAGCTTGTCCATCCATCCATTCACCCATCATTCTGTTTGTATATGTACATTGAATAATGCCTGTGATGAAGATTTTCAAATGTTAGAAACCAGTGTTTCTGGTGAGAAGATTTTACACAATCTTTGGTTTTATTTTTAGCCTTTTTAATATTACGTGAATGTTTTACTATGGCTATGTATCATTTTCTTAAAAAAAAAACCAAAGATGTTATTTCAAAAAGAGAATGATGAAGAAATATGTGCTGATATTAAGTGAAAATGAGCGCAACCAACCCATTTGTGTAACACAAATGGATATGAGTATATAGAGGTGCAAAGTCATCTTCTGGAAGGATGGGTACGTAGGAGGTAACTGGCTGTTTAAGGAGAGGGGACAGTTGGGATATTAATGGGAGGGAAATTTCCTTTTGTTTTTTTTCTCAAACTTTCTGTAATATATTCACATTGTCATCACGATAAGAAAGAAATCAGTTTTAAAACTGCTAAAACCCATCTTTGGACTGGTACCAGCCACCAAGTCCATTGGTTTATTTCCTCGCACAGTCCGCAGAGTTCATGACCTGTGGCTTCTGCCAGCTCCTAATCCAGGGGAAAAGAAGACAGCCAGTGGCCAAGCAAGAAGCACTGTTTCCAGGACCTCCCCTTTCTCCATCTGCCTCCTACAACCTGAGTCTCAAATACCAATTCTTGTTTGTATTAGCTCTACAAGCGCAGAGCACGGCTTTGCCTCTTGGTTCTGAAAACACTCCACGTCAGTGGCAGGTAGGAGACGTACAGGGCTAACGAAAGCCTGACCCTGAGCCCTAGCAGGGCCTAGCAACAGGCTCGTCCACTGCTTCCTTTCTTTTCAAAACGCCCCCTTTCCTCCCGCACTACAGAATCGGTTTTTCAGCCTCTCCGTTTTAAATCCTTCCAGACAGATAAGAATCCTGGTATCAGCACGTGGGTGGCAGAGCTTTGAACATGAGTTTGCATCCTGGCTTCTACTGGCCTACTTATGCCATCTAAGACGTGGCTTCTGCAGTGCCTGGATTTACTGCACTCCCTTTCGTAAAAAAAGTTCTTGGACGTAGTAGGCAGGGCGTCCCTGTGCGAGGCAACATGCATTTTGCCAAGATCTTACAACTGTATTACAAGGTAAAGCCGGACCGCCTCCTGCTTGAGGATGTTCTGTAAAATGGCCCCAAATGCTAGCAGCAGTTTGATTAATAATTCCATCTGTTTTGCTCCTCAAATTTGTTTCCAGGGAAAATGCGCCTTTGATCACTAGGTGCTGACGAGGGTATAACCTGGCCCGAGGTGTTTCCCTCGAGTGAAATATGCAGCACTTCTCAACTCCCAATTCCATTTAATTTATTGTTTGTTTTTGCTCAAGAAGAGCCTGTTTTTACAGCTGAGCAGATTTGGAAGCTGGTTTGGGGTGTTTCATTTCCTTCGTGAAGAGTTATAATGTAGGGGGTGGTGACCAGCTGTTTCCACCTTCACTAAAGACAGAGCAAAGAGGCATGGGCCTCTGCTGAACAGGGGATTGAGGTTAGCTGTAAGAAGGAACTTCCTGAGAGGGTATCTGATAAACGGCTTAGAGTTTATTAAATGCCTGTCTTTCTTCCCTCCGGCCCTGAATTTCTATAAATAATAACCATGAACTAGGGTTATCATTGATAGTTCAGTGATTGGGAGTAAGAATATTTTTTGTTTTTTTGTTCCTTTTTGTTTTGAATCTTGGAAGACACTTTGTTTCCTTTCCACGGGATTTGCAAGTAGATGCCATACAGCAAAGGGCTGCAGCCAGCTTACACTGGCTCTCAGGAGTCACTTGTTACATGTTTAGGAATTTTCCTTTTCTGATAAGTCAGTTGTTAAGCACAGCTGTTATTAAAAATTAAAGTATATAAACTTACAATGAAATAAATTACATATAAACAAAGGTACAAAATCCATATACCTGAGCCCTTCCTATTTTACTATTTTGCTTTTATATGTACTCTTGAGATTTTTCACGACTGTCCTATTGGGATGTTGGGAAGATTGTGTAATGGTGTACTGCAGCACAGCCCTCCCAGCTCTGCCTTCAGGGGCGTCACGGTGGTAGCTCGTCATGGTGGGAGGATTTACACCGTGGGACTTGGCAAAAACCTATGAATCAGGCTTTTCTCAGAGAACTGGTTGTTAAACGTTTATCAGCACACCTATGTGAAAAAGACAGACAGAGAGAGAGAGAGAGAAGAGGAGGACAAGGAAAGAAGGAAAGAAGGAAGGAAGGAA
>JAQZBX010054173.1:0-13305 GCA_029593785.1 Cabassous unicinctus | reverse complement strand
CTGGTTTCTCTGAGTGGGAAATGGTGACAAATGATTCTTAGGTATACTAATCTTTGGAAACCTCATGGCCAGGCCTTTTTAATCACCATAATGTGGGAGGCATTTTAGTATAGTGGTTTAGAGTGTGGGATCTGGAGAGTCATATTGCTTTGATGCAACCTAGCTCCATTACTTACAAACTGTTTGATCTTGGGCAAGGTACCCAATTTCTCTGTGCCTTAATTTCATCATCATACTCATTTCATCATCTACTGCATAAACTCCATGAAGGCAAGGACATACTCAGTATTGTTCACAGCTGTGTTTCCAGCACCTAGAAAATGGCCTGCCACATAGTTAGCACTCAATAAATAGTTGTTAAATGAATTTATCTATAAAATCACAATGATAGAAGTACTCTCCTTATAGAATAATGGGATACTTATGGGAGAAGACTTATAAAATGCTTATAGCTGTCAAGAACTGGAAGGGTAAGAGATTTTACCCTACTTTCAAGGAAACAAGTTAGCCTGCCACAGCTTCCTAGATATTGGCAGAAGACATAAGACTCTTGTGTCAGAGACAAAGGACAAAGGACTTTGTTACTCCTAGCAACGGCGATAAACATTTTCTCATTCTCAGTTCCTGAGCCCCAATTCCCACAAAGAGATGTGAAGAGGGCAAGGGGACGCCTGCGTACTCATTGGGCTGCTTATAGGAGAGGAGCAGTAAAATTAGAGAACCCGAATCTTTTACAGTGGATAGTCAGCTTGCCTGCCCATAATTCCATAGGGAGATACTCTCTCTATGTCCTATGGCTGTTCACTATACAAACATCCTTGAAAAGATAGTTTGGGACAAAAAGGCAGTATGCTTGCCTGATATGCAGAAACACAAGAGAGCTATGGAAAGTTGCTTCTAAACAGAAGTATTGATGGATTGAACTCAATAAGTATTGGTCATATTGACATTGATGATGATTACCATATGTTCATTTCCCAACCTGAACATAAGGTTTCTTCTTGCCTTCTTAACCTCATCCTTATTGAAATTGCTTGTCTTCTCACCTTTTGTTCCAAGACTCCTGGATGTACATTTTGAGATTTCTGGCACTTTCACCATAGTTTTGTTAATTTTGTTTCCTTATTTAATTTAAGGTGTTTTTTTTTTGTTTGTTTTTGTTTTTATCATAGCATTTCATTCTGCAGCAATCTTCTCTGCATTATATTGTTGGTTTGTGTAGCGTATAGCTCAGCATGCCTGCTTTTTTTTTTTCTGGATAAAGTTTTTGTAGAGGTTATCTGAAAAATTGTGTTTAGAAATGTTAATCTATCTTCCCATGTTGAACAAATTATTTAAATTCTTTCTCCACCCCCTTTTCCTCTTTAGTTATTCTTTTTATCTTTTGAATCTGTGTTAGAACTCATCATTTTATTAAGCTTATGAGACGCTTGAAACTTATGTGACAAGTCTCACATGCTTTACTTCTCAGATTAAAAACAGACTCTTGAACTCAGATTCAGGGGTTCCTGAATTCAGTTACCAATGTAAGTTGTAATTTTAATGCTATGGTTTTGATTGACAGTAGTAGTGATTTTTGTCAGTCTGATAGATATTGGTTTTTAGAGTTTTAGTTCTTCCAATTAATTGGACAAGTGGGGTGAGTCTTTCATGTAATTATGCTTTTACTTAGTTTAGAATATACAGTTACAAAGGATAAAGGACTTAAAGAAATCTGGAAGTTATAAGATTTTCTTAAAATTATATTGAGAAAGTTGAATCTTCTTTTTCTATTATACCATCAGATAGTATATTCTAAAATAGCCCAGAATGACTGAGTTCTCTCTGAATCTGTTTCCTGAGTCTGTATTTGAGGATGATGTTCTGTGGGAGTAGTTGTATGAAGTTAAAAATCTCAGGTCCTGGCAAATATTTTATGAAAGTAAGGGGAAAAGCAAGATACTCTCAATAGCCTCATTGAGTTGCAATTCTGATCATTAATTTCAGTGCCTCTGTTTTCCCATATTTAAAACTATAATTACATTCTATTTAAATTATGTTATAATAATATAAATAAATATATTATAATTATTATAGTATGAATATTATAAAACAAACATAATTTATTATATTTGAATTATAATATATTTAAAATTATAATTAAAACTATAAAATATAATTATATTATATTTAAAGCTATATTGCTGTGATTTTTCTTTTCTTTTTTTGACTTCCTGGTTGCTTTAAACTCTTGTATATAGCTTATGAGGATTTTTAAGCTGATTTTTATATCACCTGGACTTTTGGTTAACTCTTTTGGTAGTAATGGTGACCAGTTTCACTATTCACTTTCTCAAAGTGCTTTCCAGTTCTTAACTTGTCCCTGGTTTATATCAGATGAGTGTAATGTTGCCTATATTTGAGCTTATCCCAAATATTAAGAAAGTAAAAATTTTTAGTTTTTCTCCTAGAAAGTTGATTGTGGAATCTAAAAGAAAATCTAAATTCTCTCTGAATCTCAGTATCTTTTTCAAATACTCTTTTCTACCTGTGACTTAAAACTTTTCAGAATTCACAAGATATAGTCCTCATTATATACATTGTATCTTGCCAATAAATATAATATATTGAGACAAAATTTAAAATATCAGTTATTCTTTTTGTTATTTTGGTCACTATAAAGACTTCAAATTCCATGAAAATTGAGAGTGAACTTTTTTCCTCTAAATATACAGAAGTAGATTTCCTTTTGATAATTTTGACTTTGCCCAGAGTGGTCACATAAAATGTATATTTAGAAACAAGAGTCCTTATTTGGCATTTACATTGCTCCATTTTTTGGGGTCCTTTTAAAATAAGCCATTGATGTATTCTGGCTAGTATTTGAAGAATGTAATGATTCTTTTAACTTCAGAAAGTACAGCAAAGAAAGGAAAAACTGTAGTCAAATCTAAACTTGGGGTTCATGAAATGAAAGTATAGTTAGGGCTTTTTCTACAGAGTATCCTCTCTCTAACCAATATATAAATAAAATGTGCTAGTTATTTAACATTAATTCATAATTCCATATGCTAAAAGCCTTCTGAGGCTCACATTTTATTAGCAGGGAAAATTTCTTCTACTTATATATCTCAGGCCTTGAAATGTCAGGTATGTAGATAGTTTTTGTCTTGGATACTATTACAGTAAATGACAACCTTCATACTCTCCCCTCCCTACGGCTTGCAAAGAGCTAAGGAAATGAGATGGAAATAATTGAAACATGAGCATTGTTTCTGAGGAAAGAAAGAAAAGAGAAGAATGTAGGCCAAAAAAAGAAAGAAAGGAAAAAAAAAGCTGGAAGAGGCAACCCTAGAAAGGTTCGTACCCATTTAGTGCAGAGGAATGAAAAGAAGGAGAACCATGATATTACCATCCTTCCTTCCATATGCAAAGCAGTGTCCAGGATTCACCTTAAAGAATTTTTGAACTTGGTGGAACCATATAAATCCTTTAATCATTGATGTTGGAACCATATAAATAATCAAGGCTTGTTAGTCATCCAGTTATTCCTTGCCTGCAATGGGAGTCCAAATTTTACTAGGCATTGGAGATGCAAAGTGAGAAAGACAAAAAAAATTTTTCCTGAGAAATTTATAGAGTGATGAAGAGACCAGCATATAAGAATCTTAACAGAGTGGGATGTTGCTAAAGTGGAAGTATATGTAACTTGTGATGGGAGCAAAGATGAAAGAGCGGCTCAGTCTCTCTAGGCGAGCCAGGGTAAGTGTCACAGAGGAGGTATGCTTGGGCTGTCTTTCCAGGCAGACTAGTTGGGGTCAGGCATTCTAGATGGAAGATGTGTGCAAAGATATGAAAAGAGCGTGTGACGTGTGGGTGAGGGAGAGGGCAGTGGCAGAGATTAGGTAGAACGGTAAGGACCTTGTATGTCTTCCTGCTGAGTCAAGGTTTTCTTTTGGTATGGGGGAACTGTAAAATTATAGAGTTGTTGGCTCTGGTTAGATTTTAATTTTTAAAATCATTCTGGTAGCATTGTAGACAGTGAATTGGTGTGGGCAATGAGACTACAGTAAGTAAAACTAGTATAGTTTTTTCATTAAAGAAACTTTTAATTGTTCAGATTAGAGATTATGAAGTGCTAAATAAGGCAGGATAGAGAAGATAAAGGAAATGGGTATAATAGTTATCGAGGGGACAGAATAGAGAAAATTTATTGTTTGTATCTTAACCCCCAAGGCCAGGGCGGGCAGGGCGGGCAGGGCAGCTGGTCCCTGGGAAGAGCTGGGTCTCTGAGCTCCCTAGGCACTGCCCAAACTGCCTGGGCCAGGAGTGGGGCAGGAAGTGAGAGTCGAGGCCCTGCAGGTGGAGGGGGAGGAGCTGCAAAGTAGAGCCTGAAGGAGGAAGGGGCTGGGGGTCTCCCCTCTCCCCAGCATCACAGTCTAGGAAGTAGATCAGTGCAGAATTGCAAATAAAGTGTTACATTTCTGAAAAAAAAAAAAAAAGGAGAGGCATCTGGGATGACTTTCCTGTTTTGCCTTGAGTGCCATTTAATGTGCTCAACTAAGTAAAATGCTAGACAAAAGCCCAAGGGAGATAAGGTATGAGAACACATCTACTGGATTAGGCATCTAGGAAGTCACTGGTGAATCCACTGAAATGGGAAAGCTTCACGGGTACAGTAACAAGTTTAGACTGCTCAGGAAAAACATGGCCTGGGAGATGTAATAGGATTTATAGGATTTCTGGGCTGTTCTGATGATGCTGTTGGGGTAGGATAATCTTACTTTTTGTTTTAGTTTGCTAAAAGCTGCCAAATACAATATACCAGAAATGGGTTGTCTTTTACAATAGGGATTTATTAGGATGCAAGCTTACTGTTCTGAGGCCATGAAAGTGTCTAAATCAAGGCATCAGGCGACGCTTTCTCCCTGAAGACCAGCTGCCGCAATCCTGGACTCCTGTCAAATGGGAAGGCACATGGTGGCATCTGTCTTTTCCTCCAGGTCTCGTTGCTTTCAGTTTCCTGGTTTCCATGGCTTCCTCTCTCAGCTTCTGTGGGTTTCTCTCTGTCTCTTTCTGTATTCATCCCCTTTATCAAGGACTAGTAAGAGTATTAAGACCCACGGTGGGTCCAGCCCTACTAAAGTAATTTAATCAAAAGGTACGACCTACAAAGGTTCACACCCATAGCAATGGATTAGCTTTAAGGACATGATTTTCTGGGGTTCACCCAGCATCAAACCATCAAACTTTGTAAAAGACCACAGTTTGCTTTGGGATTTTCCTCAGCCCATCTCAGTTGCCTTGGCTTAGGAATAGAGAATATGAACAAATGGATGAAGAGGCAACAATGGAATGCAAGCTTGGGGGTTGCCCAGTAGGTGTGACAGGTCATTTAGCTGGTAGAAACTTGAGGGAACTGAGAAGAGAACAGTTGAGTTGGCTTTGTTTTAAGATGAATAGATTGAGGCCCACTGATAAGTGAGTTATCACAGCAGAAAGGAGTGAGATAGATCTAGATTTGAAACCGACCTCTGCTACTTACTGGCTCTGTGACCTGGGAAAGTTATTTTAAAAATGCTGCCCACCCATATCCTTTTATCTGTATGCTAGAGATGAAGAAACTAATAACAGCTATTTATGGTTATTAGCGGCAGTAAGAATAAGGTAGTAGGGTTCAGAGTCAGATCTGAAGTTAAATTTCAGTGTGGGACCTTGGATAATTTATTTGACCTCTCTTAGCCTGTTTCTTCATCTGTGAAATGAGAAAATTACTTATCTCATAGGCTGTTTTGCAGGTTAAAAAAAAAAAAGTAATTGAAATTGCAGCATATCCTTAGTATAGGGCCTGGCACAAGGGAACAGCTCAGAAACTGGCAGCTATTTATTCTGTTGTTATTTTTACTGTTAGTCCCTGGGAACAGCTGTGACTTTATTTCCTTAAGAATTTGTGTCTATTACTTTATGGAGTTTCATTAAGATATGTAGAGGAATGGACTTGGTTCTTATTTATTCTGCTTGGTACTTAGTATGCTTTCTCAACCCAAAAACTGTCTTTCTTCAGTTTTGGATAATGTTATGCCACTGTCAGTTTAAATATTCATTCCCCCTATTTTCTCACTTCACTTTCTCACAACTCCTGTTGAATGCTTATTGGAGTTTTTTAGTTATCGTCCATGTTTCTTAACTTGTCTTTCATACATTCTGTCTTCATAGCTCTGTCATTTTGGGTGATTTCTTCTAGTTTACTAATTCCTCTTTCACCTTTGTCCTGTCCTTCAGGCTTTTAACTTTAATGACTATAAATTTTCATTTCTGGACTTTCTATGTTTCTTTTCCAAACGTGCGTCTTTCTATTTCATAATGTTCTGTTCTTGCATTTGATACCTTCCTTTATCTCTTAAACATATTTGTTTTAAAGTCCTACAGAGAGTGTTCTATTATCTGTTATTTCTGGGCTGTATTCGTTACATGAGCTGACATTCTTTTATATAGCTGGGTAGCAAGCCTAGGTGATAAGTGTTCAGACATGAACTCATATTTTACATGGGTTGTCTTCCACAGGAGGGTAGATTGTAAGATGAACATATGGGGCTATTTAGTGTTTGCCTCTCCTGAGGCTTTGTGTGCTAGCCTGAGGATCCCGCATGACATGGGTAGGCTTGGCAAGCTGACTTTTCACTGGTGACTCTTTTTCCACCTGAGAGTTTTGTAAGAGGACACATTTCATACCCTTCCCCTGGCTTGTACGCAGTTTTTAAAATAGTCTTTCTGCATTGTTAGGACAGTTTCTTATTGCCATCTGGGACATGCATTTACTATTACTCAAATTATAAACCCAGCCTTTATTGGACATCTCTGTGCGTTTCAAGAGGTTGCCCAAGCTCTCCTTAGGGCGGTTTTACATTGGTATTATAGTGTGGCAATCAATGAGAAAATTATTGAGCTGTCCAAATCAGTGAGTGGGCTGTTGCTTCTCTATAATTTTTTATCCTTATATGTAGTCATATAGCACATAGGGTGATAGAGAGAGATGGTTAGGCACACTGAATGATGAAAATGAAGAAAGATTGCAGTGGCCCCAGAACTTGGAGAACAGGAGGAAGCTCAATCCCTGGAGGCAGTAAGTGAGAAAGACATGTTTGTCGCCTCCAGTGGAGCTGGCTCTTCTCAACCCCAGTGCTGCTTTTTAGACATTACCAACCCAGCCAGTTTCAGACCTGCTTACTCCTGCAGCAGAGCCCAGGAGGATGTGGCATATGGGGGTGGGGATGGGGGCATTTTGAAAACTTGACATATTTGATTCTATCATTGGAATGAAGAATAATTTTGCTAGCAATAAATAGGATAATTACAGGTATAAAGTTTGAAATTCCAGCACTGTACCCATGAAACTGCGGAAAAAACAAAAACATGATCTACCTTCTCTGTTAGAAATCAATTTCTACTTGCTAATAGCGAAGAAGTAGTTTCAAGCCCCAGAGGTATAAGAAAACATTTATGGGAAAGAACTTTGGGAACAGATATCTATTATTTGATTTTAGCTACAGAAAACCACAGCCTAATTTGTGGAACACTGGTGTTCCATAGAAGGAGAATTTGAGAACCATTGAATTTGTCTAATCAATTCCTTTTCACCAATGCAAACCAGGCCTTGATACACTGTGACTTCTTCAGGATCTCAAGGTCACATAGCTGGAGGCAGAACCATGACTAGACCCAGGTGCCCACCCTGGCAGTCAGGTGAACTGTGCTCTTTGCAGTCCTTAGAGAAAGGGCTTTTATTTTTCCATGATAGGCATTAGAATGTATATCCTGGTGTGACTGTGGAGCCAATTTAGTCTCAAGAGATTTTGCCTATGAAAGCAGTGACCTTATCAGGCATAGACAATTTCCTGTGTCATTAAGATGTTCCTTGGCAGATTATTATTTTTCTTGGTGAATATATTGTGGTGTAAAACATGAACGCAGAGCCAGTCCTCTGTTTTTCCTGAGTGAATTAACTGTATTGTAACTTATCTGTGGCAAATCTTGCTTTTAAGCTTATTGACAGTGACTCCTCATTAATGTCTTGCTTGGTTGAGGTCTTGGCTTTCTCTCTTTTTATTCTGACTTTTTTAACAGCCTGAGTCACAGCCAGGAAGTCTTTTGAAACCAAACACTTAACCCTTATTTGTGTTTCAGGAACAGTTTAGAAAGTGGTAGCTCTGCTTAAAGAGGTGCTTTGGTTTCTCCTTGGAGGTCCTTTATCTTTTTCACCAGCTTGACTTTCCTAGGGCAGGTGGTCAAGAGAGTTGTGTCAGGGACCTGGGAATTTCCCAGTCACCTCTGGGTCAGAGCTGCACAACATGGCTTTTTTATTGCATTGAAAATCAATTTCCAAGTCCTCAAGTGCACCCAAATGGAAACAAAAAACCCAAAGAGACACTTTGAAGCTTCCTCTGCATAGTTCATAAATCTTGCCCCAGTACTCATAAGGTGCAGCTTAGAGGACACAGTAGGTTCTCAGTTAACACCTATCATGACTGACGTCATTCATTACTGTTTAAATAGCTTGTTTCAGTCTATGAATGAGACTAGCATATACATAAAGTTAAAGATTAATTTTACTTTAAAATTATCTTAGTAAAATACTTCTGACAAAGTTTATTAAAATTGTTTCAGAGAGCTTCAAGGGATGACCTTTTGTTTGTTTATTCAGGATACAGGAACAACTAAAAGTAGGTATTCAGAGAAGTGATATTTATTGGAATATTTTTAATGTGTTGGTTTAGGAAATTGGGTTTGACCAAGAATCATCAGAATCTTCATGGAGTTATACCTAACAGCTGAATGCAGATTGAAAAAATATATTTAAAGAATTAAAAATGTTGGCATTTGGAGTCAACCTGAGCTGAGTCCTGGTTCTTACTGGTTGAGACTGTTTCCAAATAGTGGGGACATCTGTTCTCACTCCTCAGGCCACAGTGAAGAGAAATGAACCAAGTTGTATCGTGTGCTTTAGCACAGTGCCCTAAGTGTCAGCTGCTCTGACCATTTTCCTGGTGAAGAATCACTCTCCCAAATTCACTTTTGTCAGAGTTTAGATGTGTTTTAGCATAAGTTGTGATTTACAAAGACAAAAACTATTAGTTGTAGTAAAAATTGTTTGGAAAATACAGCACTACTTTTTCACAGGGGGAGAAATTTATATGTCTTTAAAAATTTCTCTTAAAATATGTTAATAAATAGACCATAGTTGCTTGTTATTAACTTTAAAGGGGTTTAATTATATTTGTAGTAAAAAAATTTTTATTGGCTTCCTTGTTCATTTACACTCATGGATGGTGCCAATATAGTGTGACTATGAAACTGCATATTTTAATATATTGTTTACAAAGAATTTTGAAAATAGCATTTTGGTCTAAATTTATGTGTATCTCCAAAGTTGGGCTTACTTTAATTTTTAGGTGGCAGAGAGGATTTGGCTGCCTTTAGTAAAATGCCAGAATTCTAAAAAGTTGAAGAAAAATGCAATCAGTTTTTTTTAATACGGCCAGGTACCAATTTTTGTTATTGTTTATCCAGAGCACATAATTATTGATCCTCCTTCCTCCCCTATTTTGATTTTCTTTTCCTATAGAGTTACTCATGCAGATTCTTGATGTAAGCAGCCATATTTGTCAAAACAGCTAAGGACTTGGGAATGACCACCTCACAGCTCTGGTAGAATAGGGAATTAAGATGGGTACACATGGGGAGGAGGCACATTCATGCCATTGGAGAAGGAAGAGCCGTAAGGACAGTATTGGGTTAGGGGAAGGAAGAAGGGATTTTGCTAAGCCCCCAACCTTGCTGTTTTTCTCTGTGTGTTGTGTCCCCCCCACCCCCCAACTAGTGAGGGGAAGTTCAGACAAGGATCTTAATGATTATCAAATGGTCAGTAGATATCTAATGGGGATTTTTACTTAGGAGTAACCAGTTGTGGTCTGTTGAGTCTCACTTTGGTTGGAAATTTATATTGATGATGTGTTATCACTGTCACTTTGTGATGGGAAGGACCCATTTGTTTTGGCAGCTAAATAGTATCTTTATGAGCTTGATTGGAAATTTTGCTTCACAATTATTTTTTATTTTTCAGAAAATAAAAACAATTATCATGGGACATATTTATGCTTTACTTTTGTGTTCTATTCTCACCATACACTAGGAAGTGTTTTCTTTCTAAGCATTCAGAATTCCCTCTCAGAGTAGTTATTTGAATGTGAGCTAAGACAGGTTTTGATTTCTCTGTTTCCATTATCTATATATACAAGATTTTTTAAAAATGAAAGCATTGCTAGTACTATGAAAGGAAAATAAAGGCTGGAACCAGAAGGGTGGTGAAAAGTTGAACATGTGAGAGTTGAACATGGAAGAATAGTGCTTTCATGAGGAGAGAGGGTATTGATGTGGTTTTGGGGCTGAGGTTTGTTTTTGTTTCAGCTACCATCTTAGAGACAACGGTGAATCAAAACTGTAGCAAGGCAAGCAGGTTTTGGTGTCCATTTCCAAACAGAGATGTCTCTTTTTGATACACAGGGAAAGTCTAAAATAGATGGTCTATTTGTTCTGCTTCTCATTTTACCCTTGCGGAATGAAGGAATCCTACTGAATGGTGCCAACATTAGTTTAGGCTGAAACACATAATTGTATTGGGTAATAAAGGAATTTAAAAATTCCTGTTTTTTCCTGTGGTTCTCTTTCACAAAACAGGCTAATGGTGAAATACTTTTGCAAGAGTTCCCATTCACCTCCAACTAATGCAAGATGCCTAGTGGCTTGAGGTTTCCTAATTACTGATGCCCTAATTTTTTTGGCAGGTCTCTCCTCTGTCCATAGCTTTCCTTTTGGCAACAAAAATACTTACTCACGTGACAAGATGAGCATAAGTGTCTCTGGTCTGGTAGAGGCAACATCTGGGTCCTGAGCTTCCTCATAGGATGATGACATTTTGTGTTCAGGTCGCCAGGTTAAATGTCATTGGTCAGTGGACTGAGGCATCTAGTTCTTACCACCTGGTGATTGTTTCTTGGCTCATTAAAATGAATTTGAGGCAGATAGCTTGACTTTCACCCACTATTAACTTAGCATAGCTACCACATACCAAAAGAAGACAAAGAATTTTTGAATGTGCTTGAGCACATGAGTCTTAGGAGAAGCCTCCCTAGAATCTTGCTGCTCAAAGTACAGTTCCCAGATCAGCACCTTTACCAAAAGCTTGTTAGACACACAGAATCTCTGGCTCACTGAATCAGAGCCTGCATTTTAACAAGATCGCAGGTAATTTGTATGAACATTAAAATTTGAGAAGTTGCTCTAGAACATGCTGAATCCATGATGGCAATCTGACGGTGCTAAGCTGCTGTTACAAATAGAGTTTTTAACAATGGGTCTATCAGTCATTTCAGCACTTTTCACAAGACCTAAATTCCCCTGAAATATGAAAGAAAAAAAGCTTATATGCACAGGTAGAGAAAAAAATCTGAATTAGTTATTCTGTGTCCTTGTTATAGTAACAATTTGGTGATATTTTTGTTAAGTTCTCATTTAGGGCTTTTGCTCTCTCACTTAAAACCCCCAATCCTTTTTTGCCTTCTCATTTTAATGGAACACTGAAAATGTATCAGATGATATTTGGTGGGTGTAAAGAAAATAGGAGCATATTCAGAATGGAATTGAAAAGCTCTTATGCACATAAACAAAAATAACACCTACTCCCAAACATATGTATCTTCTTTAATTGTGATGTTTTGAATCATGTTCTCTGTTCCCTACCAGACTTTAGGGTAAGTAGAAAGTAAGTAATTTACTTTGTTGGTCACAGTATGAAATTTAAAAGTTTTTTGTTTTTATTTTTTAAACTAAAGTATCAATACAATCTGGAAATATTCTAAGACCATATTACAAAAATCAAAGACTATAGTTTAGTGTGAAAATCAGTAACTGTTGCATGTGGAAGTCTCATTTGTTCACTCATTTATTTCATCATTTATTGAGCGTAGCTCTGGGTTGATGCTGTGCTAGGCATGGCCTTCCCCTTCTAGGGATTGGAGTTCTTCATTAGATTTTCTTAATGAAAAAAATGAATTTCATTTTTTCAGAAAGAGCATTTTTTAGAGTTTGCAGTAATAAGAATTTACATACAGACAATTCAGTTACCACAGATCGATGTTTTTTAAGTAATTGAAAATTTCTTTGCCCCGAGTTTTTTTCCTTCCCACTTTTGCCTGGAAATTATAATACACAACTTGCAAAAATAGGGAATTATTTTTTAAGGTGCTGTTTAATACATTTAATTTTCCAAGCCCTAATCAGAAAGCGGTGCCAACTGGAAAGATTAAGAAAATCCTGTACCGTCTATTTAGGTTTTTCTGAACATTTAGCAATGGCTTGTAAGTATCCTGCCTTCCTTGAATCATAAAAAAAAAAAGAAAAAAAAAAAGGAACATAACCATAATACTTCGAAAAACTGCCAAAATGATAACAAGCAATTTTGATTTTCTTTTATTGTTTGTTTATTTCTTTGTAGATCAGTTTGATTTTGTAAGACGGTTGACTTAAAATATCTTTTCTAATTATAGCCATTATAATATTCATAATTTTCAACTCACATTTGTAAAATCTTCCCAAACCTGATTAAAGAACACTTTTCAGCAGAAATATTGGTTCTTACCCTCCTTTACCAGAAAGAGGAAACAAGTTGATAAAGCTGTTGCTTAAGAAGAAATTGGCATTATGGCCATTCTTCTTGCACTTCATTTTTCTTAAGGATATGTTATCCCAAAGTGCTCTATTAGTAGGAAACTTTTATGAACGTGCTCCCTGAATTTGAAAAATTTAAAGCAATTATGTTCTTATATCTGCTACTTGGGACACGTTAATCTCCTGTCAGTCAGATGCAATTAGGTTGAAATGTTGAGTTGTCATATATTGGCATTATACAAATAAAATGCTTCCTTTTAAATGTGGGAGTCATATATGTATAAGAGAGGGTCAAAATAAATTTGGGGCATTTGATTACAAGGTTTAGCCACAAAAGACCTCCACCCAAATTTTAATGATCTTCAAGTCAGGCTATGGAATCTCCTTAATTTTTGGAAACTGTCCAATTTTCTGGTTTCTTTATTAATAGTCACATGGGGGTTGGAGGGTGGGTAGGGGTGGAATCATTGTCCTTTTCATCATTTCCCAGTTCCTTTTGTGTTTTTGGCTGATAAATATAATTAGTGGGAAGTAGTAAAGATAAACTTGGTTATAAATAAACTTTTAATTGCTAAGAACAAATATGATTTGATGTAATAGACA
>JAQZBX010054172.1:0-18726 GCA_029593785.1 Cabassous unicinctus | reverse complement strand
AATGCTCCGGAGCCAACACAAAAGGGAAAATCCCTTACCAGATTCCTCGAGGCCACAGTCCTAGTCCGAATCCGATCACAAATCGAAAGCAAAGGCGAGGAAGTGGAGGCACTTCCCGCTTAGTCTGAGGAGGTCGACCCCAATTAAGGGGGACCTCGCGGTGAATCCCGCTGGGGCCTCCAAATGTTCTAACCCAGGAAATCGACCATACTCAGACTTTAAGACTTTAGTTACTTTTATTGAGCTAAGCCCGCGGGCGTCTGCAGCACACCTCACGCAGGAAGGAACTGCAGCCCCAAGGTTCTAAAATGGCTCCCTCTTATAGGGGGTCGCCGACGCAGTTTGCAAGCAAGCAGGGTGTACAGAAGCGGATCTTGGCGGTTAGCTAGTGTCTGCACAACTTCAAGGTTCTGATAACTTGGGACACAGCTGCAAGGTTGAGATGTTTTTGCAAGGTCTCTCAAGGGAGGGGAGGTTTTGTGCTTCCCAGATAGGACACTCAGGGAACAATAGAAAGTTTTCTTCTCTAAGTTACTTTGGGTAGGCTAATTTGGAGCTAGAGTACAACAATTTCCTTAGAAATTCCCATACCCCAAGTTTATGGTACTCCATGCTCTTCCCTGGAACTTTTAAACTGTCACGCTGTTCTTATTTTTTTTTATTGCACTTACAACTATTTTAAAACCTACTACTAATTTTTGGTTGACTTTTCAATGTTGTTCTACCCTCTAGAATGTAAGCGCCATAAAAGAAGTCATATTTTCTGTCCTTTTCCACATGCTCTCTCTGACATCGCCAAGGAGCCTGGCATCTGGACAGCACCTCAATGCTCTTTTGAACGAACATATGACTAGAGAAAGGATGGATGCATAGGTGGGAACAACACCACAGAAATCCTAAAATCCAAATTTGATCCCACAGGATGAAAAGTTTCCTACTCAGAAAAGAAGGAGAAAGAATAGTGTGTATTGATTCACTGAGGCATAAGGAAATCACAGTTTATTTATGCATTTATTTATATTTTGCTGAAGCATCCTATGTGTCTTGGAGAGGGGCCAGAGGCAGGCTGGAAATAGAAAGGTGAGGCTAGGGAAGATTGTGGAAGGACTTCAGAGTTAATAAATTTATTCTCTCTTCTCTGGGCAATAGGATGTCACAGGAGGCATTTAGCCTGCTAAATGAAATGATGCATTTTACATTTTAGCAAGATCAATTCAGCAATAGGATGGAAATGGAATGGAAAAGCCAGTGGCTTCTGGCCAAGAAACCAGCTAGGTAGCTGTTGCCAAAGTTCAGGGAATATTTCTTAAACATGTCCTTGAAGACTCTGCTTTCTTTTCTTTAATATGTGGATGATACTCTTGTGTTACAATCATCCTTAAGACAATCTATTCTTCTATTTTGTTTCTTTTTTCTTTTTTTCATGTAGTACACTTTACTTTAACTTTAAAAAGTAGGAAAATGTAGAGAAAATGGAATAAAGAGAGCAGAGACATTTTCTTAAGCCTGCTCTACTTAATATGCATAATATCAAAGGTTAAGCTATATAAATGCATTTATAAATAGAGGATAAACGAAGCCAAGGTAATACACATAGAAAAACTAAGGGTAAAGAGGCCAAAAGAAGGTCAGTATTAGCATATGAGTCTCAAATAGAGATTATAGGATGACATATATGGAAGAAAAACAGTGATATGAAAGGTAGGGGTACTGGCACGTATTAGAATGGCAAAGCTGGCTTTGAGGGCAAAGATGTTGATATAAATGCAATGGGCTGGAGATTCAACTCCTCACCTCCACCTAGGATTGAGACTATTCCTTCCCTCCCTTCCTTTACCTCCAAAAAGAAAGCATTGCTATCAATCTGTTATTAAAATCAGGGGTACCTGCTTCTTAAATTACATCAAAATCATCATGGGGACCTGAAAACTACATGCAATGTTTTACAACTCTAAAAGGAAATCACTTTCTGATGATAATGTCACAATAGTTATCCACAAGCTCAGAGTCTCCCTCCCTCCCTCCCTCCCTCCCTCCCTTCCTTCTCTTTATTTCACAAAGTAGCAAACAATAAGGACATTTATTCAAAATAGAATCTAATGAGCAGTTTGCCTAGCCTTACTGAACTCAAAATTCTGGAGTTAGAAAGACTTTTGTAATAACTTCTAGTCCAATCATTCCTTAGACAAAGTAACAAGGCAATGGCTGATTTCCTTCATGCTCCAAGTTCCCTGGGAAAAGCAGTGGTATCTCTAATTCCCTCTGCTTAGATTTTTGTAGATCATTTTGTCTGCTGATCTTTGGGGAATTTTACAGGGTTCCTTTTTCATGT
This sequence comes from Cabassous unicinctus, assembly GCA_029593785.1. Lineage (NCBI taxonomy): Eukaryota > Metazoa > Chordata > Mammalia > Cingulata > Chlamyphoridae > Cabassous > Cabassous unicinctus. Next base: position 16,394 of record JAQZBX010054172.1, on the reverse strand, counting down.
AGAAAATATGACTCATTATAGTCATATTGTACTGGCCATAGTTCTGATTAGTGATTATATATTTTGAGTTCATAAAAATGGAAACATTGTTGCTAGAGAGAGATGAATTAATTCACAGACAAAAGTTTGCCAATCATGGGTCAATGGGAAAACATATTATCAAAGAGATGTCTGGGAGATAGGTTCAGATTTTAGGGTCCAAATGATGGAGACAATTCCAGCTTTTTCCCTGGATTCCTTCATAGAACTTTTTAGAGAAGGAAAACAATAGAGTTTTATTTGACAGCCTCAAAGTGATACATGTCAGAAGACTACCACACTAGAACTACAGAAGGTTGATATTAGGAAACATGAATTTGTGGGAGAAACAAATCCAACCTGGGAATCTTGGGTACTTTTTTGCCAACTTCTTCACCAACGTTGCCTATGGGCAATGAGCCTCTGCCTCTGAAATTACAGGAGCTCTGCATATATTTCTCTTACGCCTTTGGAAATAATTTGTTAACTTTATGCATGTCATAAACTATTCTAATTCTGAAACATCTTCATTTCTTCCAGTTTTGTAGGGTGGATGCATTGTCATCCCAGTTACTTGACAAGGAAGCCCATGATCCTTTTGATAAAATATTTAGAGTGTGGAATAGTGTTAGTCTTTGGGTAAGCAAGCTTTGAGAGTTTGTCGAGGGCATTACAGGGCACTATATTAGTAACAAATATGACCTCAGAACTTGGCAGCACTTGAAAAAAGCATTAACTGGCCCCAGAACATGCCCTGATGCACGCTGAGGGATGGCCTAATGTTGCCTAATGCAAGATGAACACATATGGAGGTTTGTTGAAACAGTCCAATCCTGGTTTGTCTTTTCACCCAGTCTAACTAATAAGGGAGTCCAGCCCTCTTTCACTGTGAAAAGTGTCTCAGTTTGGACAATATAGGACATATTCCTGCTATTTAAATGGTACTAGGAACAGGACCCAGAGATTTCTGAATTTTTTTCTATAGCTTCTGTTCCATGATTCAGTTTGGTATCCAATAGCAGTTGTCTCTCCTTAGTTTGTGGCTTTTTTCATGGTACCTCACTCTACTTCTCTAAATCCCTCAACTCTGATTTTTACACCAGGTATTTGACCTTGCTTTGCCCTATCTTTACTTGTAAACGAGGTTTTTTTGTTATCGTAGGTGAGGAAGATGACTAGTTTTCTTAACATATCCAAACTCTATTCTCTGTTCTCCCCTTGGCTCAGATCTCATCAGTTAATAATGTGGAACTCATCTGGCTGGAAATTCCTGCCTATTTTAGAGCACTGGTTGCTTGTTGACACTTTTCTAGTGGAGAGGGTTGGATTGGATGAGATCTTCACTCTGACATTAATTCATTCATTTAGTTATTTACTCCAGGAACAGTTGTGTGATACTAGAACATCAGAGATTTTAAGTAATTTTCCATTTCCTCAACCCTAAAAAAGGAGATAGTATAACATGACGTTGCTGGGGAAAACTAAAAATGTGGGGCAGTTGCTCAACACAGTACATGGCATATGGTAAATGTTGATTAAACATTAGTTGTCACTTTCCTTCATTCAAAAATGTCAGATAAGGAAGAAGACACCAAGAAATTGACATGTGGCTCCTCAGAGCTTGTGACTATCTTGACTTAAAATATCACAGCAAAAGGAAAATGTATGACATCAAACAGATGTTGATGGAATCTGATTTTTTTGTTTCATATGTGCCATATTAGAGAGTCTTGGATAAACATACTTGATTTGTTAAGGGAAATTAAATGCAATATCAGGTACATAGGATTTACAAAGATACATTATTTTGCTTTCTGCATTACACAGAGCTTGGAAGTGACAAGTGTGATGCCTTGTAAAGCTGAATTGCAGAATATTGAATGGACACTACATTTGGTGTGTTCTGATTAAATATGGTATCCTCATGTCTCCAGGAGCTTCTCCTCTATCTGAAGGAAAGAGCATTATCAATTGCAGTACGGAATTGCCTGATTGAGGTGGTTGTGATTTAACACAAGTGCATAGCAGGGGAAATCAATGCTGATGACTGAGGGAGAATATAGTTATACCACATGACCTTCTGCATTTATAAACATGAAGACCTAAATAAATGCCATCAAAATAAGCAAATAAAAATAAAAAGGAAGACACAAAGGGAAAAATAATTTGTCCTTTATCTGAAAATGAAATCTCAAGGTTCACCATCCACAGTGCTAGATGTATGCTCTTTCCCTACTTGTTTCAAATAGAAATCAGGTATGCTCACTCTTTCTCCTCCCACAACTTCAATTTGACATATATTTTATCGTCTTCAGCTTCCACTGTGTATTATTCAGCCAAAGGGCAGCTGATGCAAAGTACCGGAAATCTGTTGACATTTATTAAAGGTATTTATTTGGGGTAGAAGATTATAGTCACAAGGCCATAAAACATAAGTTTCTTCCCTCACCAAAGTCTGTTGACACTTGTTGGGGCAAGATGGCTCCCAGTCTCTGGGAGGGTTCAGTCTCCACCTTCCTCTTAAGGCTCCGTGGTCCCAGTTCCTTCATTTCTTTCCAGGCTCAGCTGCTCTGCTCTCCCCACCAGGTCAGCTGTAGACTATCAGGCTCTCTTTCTTCCAGGGGCCTCTGCCATGTCTATGGAGCCATCTCTACTGTGTTCTTCTCTTGTGCATTTATTCCTGGGGCTCCAGCATCAAAGCTCTAACTTTCTCCTCTGCTGTGTCATTTTCTCTGCAAGTCCCTGCCCACCAAGGGGGTGGGGACTCAACATCTTACTGATGTGGCTGAATTAAAGCCCCAATCTTAATTTAATCAAGTGAAAGTGAAACCTCTGAATCTAATACAATCTAATATGTCCAGAGGAACAGAACGGTTTACAAACATAATCCAATATGTATTTTTGGAATTCATAAACAATGCCAAACTGCCACACACTGCAACTTTGGTCCCTGGGGATTTCCCTTAACTTCTTGCATATTTAACTAGGCAATGCAATGCATTTTTTTTCTATGTTTAACCAGTATTTTAAGTGTTCTATAGTGATGAGTTTTTCAGGAAAACTACCATACTACTGAAAATGGAAGTCAAGTCATTCTACTTCTAACAAACATGGTATTATACAACAAAAATCCTAAAAAGGCATAACCACATGCAGAAATTCTTACAAAGGAATTTCCTGGAAAATTCATTACCCTTTTAAATCAATGGATTTCTCTCCTGGGGAGTTCTACCCATCCGTAGGCATGCATTTTCTATTTTTCATCACAAACCACAGGGTCTTACAAAGCATTGAAAGGACTCCTAGAGCTGCCCTGGTTCTCGCTCCTGCTTTGCTCTCATCCTGACCTGCCTCATCCCCTGGTAATAAAGTATGGCTAATATTTCCCACTTTTGAGATTTCCACCATACTCCCCTTATTTCAAAAGCTTTCCTTGGCATCGTTACCTTGCTGCTTCTTCATATCTTCTAGATAGGCTTTGTGGATCATTTAAACTGACCTAAATGCTCATCTTTCATCTATGGCAAATAGGGCATCTTAGCATTTGATATAAAATTATACACAATTTAAAAAACCCTCTTATCCCAAATCCCTTAATTCCTATTACAGATTAAACTTTCAGCCTCCTGTATATCCTCTGAAAAATAACTTGTGTAAACACATGTAAGTGATTATCCTTCATTTTTAAAAATCAGATGACACTGTATACATTATTCTTTGTACTGATTTTTTTATTTCTTAAATGAGCATATTGGTTATTGTATTGGAGACTCTTCCCTATCACACAGTGCTTCATGTACTAATTACTGTAATTCACTCAATGCGTTTAAGTAATCTGCTTACACATTTGTTTCTGTCTTTGGGCAATTTCCTCTTTTGAAGACAGGGGGTCATTTGCTCATCTTTGTAGCTATAATGTCAACTAGGGTGGCAGCCATGGGGCACTTGGGATATAATTGTTGAACTAATGAAAGCATTCAGTTCTACTCATTAATGTATTCTTATTTCTTTTGGGTAATGTTCATAATGTATCAACACTGCTCAGGAATTCCAATAACTATCATGTTAATGTTTCAGCTTTATAGGGACAATGCTATTCACCTCAAATTGTAAAGCAAATTTTATTGCATTCAATATGGTTAAAAAAAAAAAAAGATTAGGAATTTGTAGTGTCTTAAGCATCGGTTCATTTAAGGAGAAAACAATTCAGAAAGTCATCTTCAAAATTCTCCTGCACAGGCCTTGCATGCATGGAATCAGCTTTGCCCTTTTGAAAATTTCTAGCTGACCTTTAGAAAAAGCTGAGCTCTTTAGACTCAGTAGTAATAACACATATTGCTGCTATTACTATTACTAACTTTGAACTAGGGCAAATTCATGACACATTTAAAAAGATGTACTGGTTACTTAACATTATTTTTTTTAAGTCCCTACATAGTTAGCTTTTTTTTAATCTTTAGGAATGGGCTTAATAGAATATGCATCTTTCAACAAATAAATTTTATTGATGCATATTAATAAAGCATAAACCCATGCAAAGTTTAAGATAAATAGTATTCATTATAATTACATAATTGTGCATTCTTCAATCATTTTTAGAGCATTTTCATTATTCCAGTAATAATAATAACAAACAAAAACCAACCAACCAAACAAAATTCATCACCTCTCAATCTCTCTATGCTTCCCCTTCCACACATAGCTGCTATTCTGTTTCCTTCTCTCTAGTACATTTGTATTTCTATTTTGTAAAAAAAAAAAAGTCTTACATATGCAATATCACCCACGCTCATATTTTATATGAGGTTTCACTATGTTATACAGCCCTTTGTTGCATTTCTTAGCTTTTCTTCTAGTAATATACATGTCCTTAGACTTTCCCTTTCGACAACCGCCATACCCATATATTAGCGCTGCTAGTCACAAACACCATGATGTGCTCTCACCATTTCCATTCATTTCCAAAGATTTATAAACAACCTTTTAACCAAGTCTGCAGAGATTATCCCCCATTTTATTTTCTGGTGACCTATATTCTAATTATTAATTTCATGAATTTACACAATACATTTAGTTTGTAATAGTGCAATCATACAGTATTTGTCCTTTTGTGTGTGCCTTGCTTCACTCAACATAACATCCTACAGGTTCATCTATGTTGTCATATGCTTCACAACTTCGTTTCTTCAGAATATGCATTTTTAATAGACACTTAGGTGATTCCTTTGCATGAAAAATATTTTGAAAAATTCTGCCTGAGTAGCTAGGGCCTTTAAAAAAGGAACAATAGCTTCCATTTGGAATACAATCCTGTAATAAGATAAACAACTATTAATTGCAAACTAAATGTCTCATCCTTGGGACCTTCCTTTATTATCATCCAAGGAATTTCCTTTCTCTTCTTCCTGTGTTGAGCTCTTATTACATGTATCCCATATCTTCCTCATTCTTAATCTCTTTTTTGATGGATCACATCTTCTAGAGCTTGCTGAGAAAGGGTATAGAGACAAATTTCTTGATAGCTTGCATGATTGAAAATGTCTTCATTCTAAGATTTGGTTGACTGATAGTTAGACTGACTTTAGAATTCTAGGTTGGTATTAATTTTCCTTCCAAATTTGGAAAGTCTTGTTCCATTACTTTCTGGCTTGCAGCAATGTTGTTGAGACATGAGCTTTTCAGAAAAGGAAATATTTAAATCCATGTCTCTCATTCGTGTGTATATGTGTGTAACTTTTTTTGGAGGAAGTCTCAATTTGCCACCTACTAGTTGTACAATTTAATCAGTTTCTGCAAACCTTATCACCATTTCTTCACTGCGAAATGGTTGTAGTGGTAAGGAGGCACACTGTACAGTATCATAGCAGAGACTGAACAATTAACAAAATGGTCACAAAAATTACCAAGAAGATTATCTGACAGGTGGAGTACTGCAGAGGGTAAAATACTGGCTGGTTAATCAGTGGGGAGATTCTAGTTTTGGCGTTGCTGTAACTTTCTTCTTATCTCGTGCCCATTTGTGGCATGAGTAATGTGGACTGAATGTTCACAGAAGCCTTTTCCATTCTTCAAGTTCATGAAGCTCTAAGCAGTAAAACACTGTCATTTCCACTTCATATGTAATCTTCCAGGGACATGGTTTCTTACTGAGCTTCCTTGTAACACTTTCCAAAACACTCCTTTCTTGAGAACTTATTGAAGAAGGTACTCCATGAAAATTAGGTTGTATACTGAGGATGAAAAAAGACAAGGGGAAAGTCTGATGTGAACACCAACAGGGAAGAGAGATGAGGGGAATTCAAGATGGTGGCTACAGGCAGGCCTGGGAAGCAGCTGGTATAGGCTAGAGCAGGGAGTCTTCAGGGAGAAAAAATTAAGAAAGAAAAAATCACTAATAAGTTATTTGACTGATTTGGCTGTAAAGAAGAAATTACCACCTGCTACTCTCCAGTTCATTGGACTCACCCAGGACAACTAACAAAGATATGATGATGGACAACCACCACACCAAGGAACCGAGAGAGTCTATAACTGCAAGCAAGAGAGTCCCATCCATCAGCCGTATGAGAGTGAAGCCCCCTCTCAATTAGAAATGGAGTGGACAGCACCATCACAGAATCCTCAGGATTGGGGAACAAAATGTAGGCTAGAGTAGACTTACTGGCATTCTACTATAGGCTTATTGTGATTCTAGCAATGGAAGAAATTGTATCATTGATGTGGAGACAGTGGACACTGGAGGTGCTGAAGGCAGGGAGAGAGAGGGAGAGGTATAATACGGGGGCACTTTTGGGACTTGGAATTGTCTTGAATACACTGCAATGACAGATACAGGCCATTACATATCCTGCCATAACTTACAGAATTGAGTGAGAGAGAGTGTAAACTACAATGTAAACTATAATCCATCATTGGTGGCAATGCTCCAAAATGTGTTCATCAATTACAATGAATGTACTACATTAATGAAGAAAATGGTTAATGTGGCGAAAAGTGGGAAGTGTGAGGAGTGGGGCATATGGGAATCCCTTATATATATACTTTTTATGTAACATAATTTGCAATCTAAGTATCTTTTAGAAAAAATATAAAATATATATTAAAAAACAAAAAGAAGAAATGAAGTCGTAAAGCATATGACAACATGGATGAACGTGGAAGACATTATGTTGAGTGAAGCAAGCCAGACACAAAAGGACAAATACTGTATGATTGCTTTACTATGAACCAAATATATTGTGAAACATATTGTATAATTTTTTAAAACTTTTGTATGCATTCAGTACATTTAATTGGGAAATGAATGTTTTTATTCAATTGTGTTTTCTTTTTAGTTTTTAATTGTTTATATTTTCAATTATTAAATGTACAAAATAAAGTTTAAAAAAAGAAAATTTTAAAGAGCTGTTGGAAAGTGTAGAAAGTTTAAAAAATTTTTGAAGAAAATTTAGGAAAAGAAAAATGAGACCATTATTACCTCCAAGAAAGACAAAAATACACAGGTGTTGAAAACAGAAAATGAAGCCATAATACATTTTTTGGCTTAGTAATGAGCACTATTTATAATGACATAACAATAACAATACAAAATATATTTTTTAATTGAGACATAATTTTTTGGTAGAAGAGAGAAGCGGAAGAAGTGTGAATGAGCTCAATCCACATTTACAATAAAAGGCAAACAACACCTAATGACTAAATTTGATTAGTCAGGGGATAACAGGATACACATATTATTTAGACTTTATGGAGGTAAATACCAGAATAAAGAGCTAAATGAAATAAGCAAAGCAGGGGGAGGGGGGTTAGAATTGTTGCCTTGGTAGCAGGATAAAGGAGAAGAAAACATGGACTGTGTTTTTATGTTTTAAAATTTTCACCACTATTTGCCCATTTAAACCAGGTATGTGATTTTTTTTTTTAACTATCATCAATAAGGCTGGAAAATAATAGGTACAGAGAAATTGTTAACCGATGGCTTACGTAGAATGAGATTTCAATATCACAACATTTATAGCACCAAATATATTCTTTCATCTGTTTCTGACAGACATACTGTATGGAAAAATTTTATTATCACCTCACATTATAGAGGAAGAATATGAGGTTTAAGAAAGTAGTGATTATCAACAGCAGACAGTGAAAAGAATCAAATTTGCATTTTCTGATTTTAAATATGTAATTGACTGTGCAAAGCACTATTACTTTAAGATTAACTAAATCCCTCCATTGCCATTTATCTAAGATACAAGGGCTTAGAATTGCTGGTGACTCCTTCTTCCAGAACTTCCAGATAAATAGGCTCATTTCAGACACAACACCCTGCACCAGGACCCAGGGGTGGACTGCAGTCTTGGATACACTCCCTAGGAACTCTTGCTATCTTAAACATTAAGGCAACAGCCTTGTAGTTCAACAGGTTAAAAAAAGCTTCAAGGGAAGTGGATGTGGCTCAGGTGATTGGGCTCCTGTCTGCCATATGGGAGGTCCAGGGTTCGATTCCCGGGGCCTCCTGGTGAAGGCAAGCTGGCCCGAGCGGAGTGCTGGCCCGTGCAGGAGTGCTGGCCCACACAGAGTACTGGTTCGCGTGGAGAGCTGGCACAGCAAGATGAGCAACAAAAAGAGACACAGAGGAGAGACAATAAGAGACATAGTAGACCAGGGAGCCAAGGAGGCACAAGAGATTGAGTGCCTCTCTCCCACTCCAGAAGGTCCTGGGATTGGTTCCCAGTGCCACCTAAAGAGAAGACAAGCAGACACAGAAGAACACACAGAGAGCAGACAGCGAGTGTGAAGCAAGGGGAGAGGGGGGATAAATAAATAAATAAGTCTTTAAAAAATAAAGCTTCAAGATAAGGATTGTTGTTAATGATATAAATACAGGAATGCTCATCTACTATAAGGTGTTAAGAATGTGGTGATACATGGGAAAACATAACTAATGTAATTGATAGACTATAGTTAAAAACAACATTGTAATGTTTTTGTAGCAAAAGCAAAGAAGTTACTATATTAATGCTAAAGGTGAAAAAAAAGAATATGGGGTTTGATTTTGTGAGATATGAATTTGATTAAGCATTTTTTTCTTTCTCATTTTTTTTTTCATTAATAAGGAGACCTTGACTATGTCAATTTACTAATCTGTGTTCATCTGTGTATCTTTCTGAACACTAGAGGAAGAATTGAGATAGTTGTTGGAATTAGATGAGATAAAAGTGCCCGGACAGAACATTTTAGGAGCACTGCTTCCATAATTTGTTGAGCTGCCTTTTTCTGTTTTTGAATTTGAAATAGTGTTTGAATTAAAAAAAAACAAAAACAAAAAACTTCAAGGAAAACACCAGAGTGTTACCATATTATAGTGTGCATAAAACTGACCTGCCCAGTAATGAGATAATAATTTCCTAGCTGTGTATTTGGACTCTGGGTTTGCAATTTTATCCTTCAATGCTTCTGAGTATTCTTTCACATTTATCGATTGCTGACAACAGGCGCCATTTAACAAAATGATATTCCAGAGGCTGAAAACTCAGTGCTTCTGGCAATGGAGGGAACTTAGGCATCATCAAGAAACACCTAAGCTTTTACATTCATACTAATCTGTTTCTTCACAAATATATCAAACAGAATGTAATTATGAGACACTTTCTTCTTGCCTATAAACTGTCTAGTAACTGTTATCTTAAGGTTTTAAGGTTAACTATTATAATTACTGTCACTAATAATAATATAAGAGAAAAACTGGTAGAAACTATTACTATGGTAATATGGTTTCTCTCTCATGTCACCCATCAACATGCAATGCCCAACACAATTTGACCCAGACCTATATTTATTAATACAACTTAGCTATCTTCTCAATGTACTGTTCATTCATGAATGCATGTATCTATTCATTTCATGACAAATACTTTTCAGATGTCAATCACAGGCCTGACCTGGTCATATACCCAAAAATTACAGAGATGATTAGAAGAGTTCATACCCTTGAGGAACTCAAAGTTTATTGGAGACCGAGCACAAGGACATGATTTCAATATCAAATTACTGATTGGATAATTGAAGTGTATCAAGGCCCCAGATAGAATCCAGAACAAACTGAGTTCCTTCTGCTATTTTAGAATCTCCTTTATAGTTGGTTCTGCTGGACATTCTTTTCACAGGAAGGGAGAGAGTCAGCCTCAGGGAAATGGACCAGGGTCCAAGGGAAGGAGTAATTCCAAACATCTCTAAATCTTTCCTGTATCTCACTCTGATTGTCCTCCAGCCCAACTCCCTCCAATGAATTCTAATGTGAGGGTCACAGAATGAATCAGAATTATAATCTCTCTCTCTTTCTCTCTCTCTCGTTCATCTCCAGGGGACAACTGGAACACAACTTTTCAGTAACACTGGGGTTATAAATTTGAGAAAAAGAAAGATAGTATCATTAACATTGCTAGTGACAACCAACAGTAACCACAGAGTTCACCCCAAGTTAGTAATGAGCATTGTTAGATGTCAGAGTACAGGCAATAATGGTGGGACATAGCTGACTATGGGAAGCATATCTACTGCTTTTAGCATTAGCAATAATTGAAATAGAGGCCTTACCACAGTGGGGCAAAGAGGAAGAAAACACAGATGCCATGTAGCACCTGCAGAAGATTGAATAATATACCCCCCAAAATACTTATCTATCTGGAAGCTCACAGTGTGATTTTATTTGGAAATAGGATCTTGAGATGAAACCACCCCGGATTTAGTGTGGGGCCTAAATCCAACAACTGGTGTCCTTATAAGAAGAGGGAGGAGGAGAGAACACAGAGAGACACAGAGAAGAAGGTCATGCGAAGAGAGAGGCAGAGATTGGAGTTAGGCTGCCCCAAGCCAAGAAATGCCTGGGGCTACAAAAGCTGGACAAGTTAAGGAAGGATTCTTCTCTAGAGCTTTTGGAGAGAGGAGGGCATTGCCAACACCTTGATTTCAAACTTCTAGCTTCCAGAACTGTTAGAGAACCCATTCCCTTTTTTTAAGTCACTCAGTTTGTGGTCATCTGTTACATACAGGAGCCCTAGGTAAACTAATATAGCATGCAAGAAGGCTAATCCAGGAGCCCTGGTATAGCACAAGCATGCCCCAAGTATGTGGAAGGAAACTGTATGTTTGGGTACATATGTGTGTACATGTAGAATTTGTCAATTGCTGTTTAAGGTGACTACTAGAGTTCTCTTCTTATCCATCAGCTGTCTGGAAGACACACGTTGTCTGGATAAGCAAAAGGAATTTACAGAATCCCGAGGAAAGAGTCACTAACTCTGTCTGGACACATGGGTGTCTGATGTTACAGATGGTTTCATCAGACTTCATTAATGTGGTAACATTTGACTGCCAGATACTGAAGAACATGTGGGGGGTTTAGATGGACAATTAAAGAACCACTATTGGCGGAGGGAAGTGCAAAATTACAAAGACGGGCATAGCGCTAATGGGAAAGGATTCTTGATGGCAAGCACTTAAGTTCCTGGAGATAGCCATGAGTCCTGTTAAAAGGGAAATTGGGGATGGATTATGATAGCATAAAGGGGAAAATAGTGAGGTTTAGAGAGGAGCAAACAAAACTATTGCAAATATTTATTCAGAACAATATATATATATTTCATTCTTTATGTTGACAACCATTTTCCTGTATCATTTTATTTAATCTTCACAAAACTATATAAGGGGGAATTTTAAGAAATTTTTCCTGGTTTTAATTTATATATAGATATATAAAGTTGTGAGCTTACAAAACAATCATGCATAATGTGCAGTATTCCCATACCTCACCCATCCACAAACACCTTGCATTGTTGTGGAAAATTTGTTACAGATTTTGAAAGAACATCATCACAATATTGCTACTATGGTCCATACCTTACATTTGGTATATTTTTTCCATACACCCCCCTATTATTAACACCGTGTATTAGTACTGTATATTTGTTATAGTTCATGAGAGAACACTCTCATATGTGTACATCCATCATCCACCTTACAGTCCATCACCCACCACATGGTTCAGTGTGTTATACAGTCCATGGCTTGTACAATCCATCCAAACTGTATACTCAGTGGCTCTCACTTTCATCAGAGTTGTAGAGTCATCGCCTCAGTAAATTTTTGAACATTTTCCTTAGTCCAAAAAAAAAAATCCCATACTGCCTTATTACTGACCCATAGCATTGATATAGTACATTCTTTGACATTGATGCAAGAATATTACAATATTACTGTTAAATAGAGTCCATAAGTTACATTAATTGTATTTTCCCATGCATCTCCATAGTGTTACCACCTTGTAATAGTGACACACATATGTTCTATAGAAGAACACTCTTGCTGTTCCTAGTATAGTAGGGATTATATAAAATGACAGCTTCCCACCAAACTTAGAGAGATATATCAGACAAAAGAAAGACTCAGAAAAGTCTAGATTGGCTAGAAAAGAGCATTTAATTAGGGGGCTTACATGGGGCCTCACCCTCCATGGTCCGGAGGGGAAATCCTCTCTCTTGTAGAGTCCGAGCCTGGCCATGGCCTAAATCCTCATTCATGGCAGTAAGCAGAGAGTGTGGCACTTCAGAGCCTCGAGCCGCACTTGCCACAAAGCAACAGGATTCTTTTATACTTCATGTCTACATAGGTTGGGGAGAGGATGGGATGGAGCATGCTTAAAAATTACAGTGCTCAAAACAGATAATCAAGGACCAGAGATTCACAGTGTTTTACACTTTCACAGCAGCTACATAAAACGAGCATTTACAATGTTTGCCCAGTAAGGCTGAGGTTACATCTTTACAGTAACTACTAAGGGATCTACTGGTACAAAGGTGGTCAAGCAGTTCACAGATCAGATTATTCTTAGAGTTTCTGGGGGAGAAGTCTAAGTATACAAGTTTTACTTAACAGTTATGAGCTCACAAACAGTTATTTCTCAAGGCTTGCTGTACTAATAAGTGAAATGCTTCTGTGACTAGAAGAGGAAAGAACTGAAAGGGTTGTGGGAAAAATGCAAAGCCACATATACTACAATCCACCCCGTCCCATAACTCTTACAATCTTTCCGAAGGTGGAGATTATTAATACTCAAAGCCAATGGCACAAGTAAGTTTGGAAATTAATAAACTTGCTTAAAATACAAGACATAAGGATTCCAATTCCCATGTGCTTTTTCATTACTCTACATTGCTTCCAAATAGCCCCACAAAACTGGCCTGGTTCTGCTATTATCTGCTTCCTGTTTGTCAGACATCAGATTAGCCACCAGGTATGTGGGTCTGACTTTATGGTTTATAATAACCTTTTTAAGTCTAACATGCAGTTCTGATTTTTTGTACCTGGACTACTGAATTATAGGGCTACCTTTCATGAGATCCCTTTATTCATATAGGGACTACAGGAAAAGAACTGCTTCTGCAACGAATTTTACTTTTCCTCCAGTGGCAGACTGCAAAAGGAAATCATGACTCATAAGAGAGTCATAAGAGGTCTCCTGATGTCGAGACCACTGGGATGTTCAAGTCAAACAAAGGTTAAAGCCCAATTTCACCTAACTGTGCCCTCCATGGGGATTTATTCTCTAAAATTTTCACCAAAACACACTATGTCCATGATATAATGTATTCTGAATTAGATATACTCTATAACACATCTTAAATATTAACTGTCCTCAGAGCTGTAGATGAGAGGAAGAATAAAACAAGGGAAAGCCCATTTTCTTCTTTGGCCTCAGGGAGTTTTAACTAAGACTGGGAGCCTAGCTAAGACAGATTCTTACTCAGCTTGTCAGAAAACTTTAGAACTATTTCTTCTTAAATTTAGAATATTATCTTGTTGAACCCTATGTTAATTTTAAAATTGGGAAGGGAAATAGTAATATATCTCGTAAACGAAATACACTTAAAGCAAACTTTATGTTCTTTGCTTCAAAAGCTGTTAGGAGAAAGGGTTTTAAATAAGGAGAATTTCAGCATAAATTGGAGAGGAAACAATATTTCAGATGTTCCTTGTATTTCTAGCTTAAACACATTTCAAAGCATCTTCAAATATCGTTGACATGAAACTACTATTTTTATTCTCTGAGAACAAAGAGGAAAGATGTTTGTCTTATACAGATTTCTGCCTTACTGAACATCATTTTTTTCTTGACAAAAGTGCCCTTTCATTGGTTTAATAGCCGAACAAATGACACTTTCAATCTTGTGTAATTTGGTAAGTATCTGTCGTTTTCTAGGATTAATGCCAGCCGGACCCTGGGAACATTTCTGAGTTTCTGAGTTCGCTGCTTAAACAAGGAGAGGGTCCAAATACACACCTGGTTGCAGGTGACATGAGTGTGATGGATAAGAGAGGACATCTACTCAGCAGGAGGAAATATATGTGGCTTTGTAATAAAAGTGGAAGGTTGGGGCTGACCTCTTAAAGCAAAAGGTAACAAAACAAAGGCCAGGAGGCTGGTTGAGTGCTCTGCACACTCATTTTGCTGAACTTTTACTGTGTACTGGGCACTGGGTAAGAGCTAATAATCATTATCCCTACAAGGTTCATTGCTTATCCCCATTGTACAGATGAGGAAACAGACCCTAAGAACAGACCTTAAGAATTTACCCTAAGAACTTACCCAACTCACGTTGAAAAAAATAGCATAAATCCATCCTAAGTGTGCAATGGTATTCAGTATAATCACAGCTTTATTAATATGTTTCAATAAAACTGATTGTTAAAAAAAATCATACCCAACTGAAAAAAAAATGTGAAAATATATGACAGAGGTAGGATTTCAATACAGATTCCTCTGACTTCAAAGTTGTGCATACTCTTCTGCAATTTGGAAGGTTTTAGGGCTAAATAGAATAATATAGTTCATTAATTAATCACCCTTAATCCTAAACAGAATTCCTTGCAAAACATAAGTATGTGCCCATCTAGCCTATTTACAAACCTCTACCACATATGCCTCTAAAAAGTTCTCACACGTATTGTTCCATTCCAACCATCACATGTTATAACAGTCCCCTTCTTCATTCCTTCAACCATAGTACTACATGTTTGACCCTCCCAAATACAGACCATAGAAAACCTCTCCTCTTCCAAACTATTTATGGCTCTCTATTGTCTTACTGTAGAATTCTTTAAATTTGACAAAATTTGTCTCTCTATCCTTTTTTGTTCCCCATATATTGTGAATAATAGTGAACAACATTATAGTACAGATTCTGAATTCCACGTAGCTTTGTGCCCTTATGTCACCAATCATGTTGTTTCTTCTAGAAACTGACTTCCTGGACTTTGCCATCTGCAGAAAACCTACATATATCTTAAGTCCAATGCCATTAATCGACTCATTTTAAAAAGTCTTATTAGAGTCTTTCATCAAAACCAGCGTCATCCAACTATGTGTTCCTATAGTTATTTGCTCAATAAACTTTTATTATGAATTTAGCATATCTTGCTTTTTTTTCCAAAATAAATTTTCTCTCCCAACATATTATGAACAACTTGAGGACACTGTCCACATTACCTTGTCTTCCTCTGTTGACTTATGTGCCTGGAACACAGTAAATGCTTCGCAGTAATCCAAAGCATGAGTTTGACATGAGCAATAAAGCTGCAGATAAGGTCATATATTGCTCTGACTTCGTTGTTAGCCCAATCACTTCTATTTAAACTCTCATTTCTTTATCTCTCAAACTCCCTTTAGCTTTAATTCTATGTAAATCATGCTTACATATATTTACCCAAGGATTAGCTCACCTGGGCATGGTTATCACATGATTACTCCTTCAAATAAACTCATTTGCCTCCAGTGATGATGGGGAAAGTCATACTTAACCATTATGACAATTCAATTAATTGTCAATAATAAGATACAGGTAGGCAATGACTGCTTATTAGAAATTTTGCAAAAATATGTGTTTATTTAATCTTTAAAAAAACAAGTATTTTCATTATGTGCAACTTTATAAAATTAGAGTACATAAAGTTGTTTATAAAGATCATATGTACTTTGTAAACATTTATTTAATTAAAAATAATTTTAAAGACTCTTAAAAGATTTGCTTTTTAAATCAAAGGTTTAAACACTTAAAAAAGGTAAAATTGTTATTAAAACAAAACAATACTTCAAGAGGGATCACAGATTTAAATAAAAATCTACAAAATTAAAGATTTACAGAGAACACAACAAAAGAGAACTGTTAAAAATAAGAAGAATGAAATGTCATAGCACTAATCGACTAGTAGTGTGAGTGTGAACAGCCAATGGTCTGCAGTCAGTATGAGAAGTCTAGCAATGATACCATGTTCCAAATGTGACTATTGCAATGAAAGCTACCAAAGATGGAGGATGAACATGT
>JAQZBX010054171.1:7038-18806 GCA_029593785.1 Cabassous unicinctus | reverse complement strand
ACTGGGTGGAGACAGGTGCTTAACCAGTCTGAAAGAGAAGGAAATCAGGACATATAGCAGGCAAACTGTTAGAACCACAAATCACCTGAAAGAAATGAGATGGGGAAATTCAGATAAACTTTAAGAAGCCTACCTAACCTGTGGAGTGATTGTGGCTCAGTGGTGGAATTCTTGACTCATATACACTAGGTCCCTGGTTCAATTACCAGTACCATCCTAGAGAATGGATTCAGAGAGTGGTCCACTTGGTTGTCAGGTACCCAGCAGGCACTCTATGACAGGGAAATTATAGACTAATATTATTTTGTTTGTTTTAGTTTTTTTATTTGCTATTTTTATCATTTTATTTACTTATTTATTCTATTACCTAAAACTGGGTAACATACCTGTGAATGCAAGACAGCAGGGTAATTGATTGATGAGCAGGCGCAGCCTGAAATGTTTCCTAGGGGTTAAAGGGCGTTCTGCAGCTTTAAATGGAAAAAAATAAGATAGAGAGGGTTGGAGGACAGTGTAGAAAGGAATATTATTAGTAAGAATTAGTAAAAAAAATAAAAAGAGAAATAAAAAGACCATTATACATATAAACTTAGTGAAAATATGGCTAATATATGTAAAGACTTGACAGAAATAACAGAGTGTTATTGGACTAAACTCTCCATTCATGAGACACAGATTGGCAAAATGGATAAATAACTATGACCCATCTTTATGCTGTCTACAAGAAACTCCCCTTAGACCAGGGACATAATGACTATGCAGGTGAATGGTTGGAAAAAGATTTTATTTGAAAAGCAGAACCAAAAAAGGGCAGAGTAGCTGTACTAATATCAGACAAAATAGACTTTAAAAGCAAAATTATTCTAAGAGACAAAGGACACTAAATAACAATAAAATGGGTAACCTATCAAGAAAAAAGAACAATTATATACTTTTGCACACCTAACCAGGGTGCCTGAAAATACTTGAGGCAAACATTAGAAAAAATAAGTGGAGAAATAAATGCCTCTACTATTGTAGAAGGGGATTTTAATACGCCATTATCACTATTAAAAAGAACATCTCAACACAGGGTAAATAATGAAGCAGTGAAATTGAATAATACATTAGAGGATCTAGACCTAATAGACATAGACAAAATGTGACATCCAAATAGAGTGGGATATACATTCTTCTTGAGTAGACATAGATGATTCTCCAGGAAAGACCATATGCTAGGTCACAGACCAATTCTCAAGCAATTCATAATGATTGAAATTATACAAAGTTAATTTCTCTGACCACAATGGAAAGAAGATGTAAATCAATATGAGGCAAAGACTCAGAATAGGCATAAATATATGGACATTAACCAACATACTCTTAGACAGTAGGTTAAGAGGGAAATTGCAAAATAAAATAAATCAGTAACTATCTTGAAAGGAATGAAAATGACAACAAAGCATATTAAAATCTATAGGATTACATAAAGTTTAAAAAATATTTTCATTATTTTTTAATATCCCAATCTTTTAATTTAATTTATTTTTTTATTTTTATGTATTTTATTTCTTATATTTAAACATATTATTATTTTATTTTCTTATTAATTATATTTGGCTATTTTATTGGCTTCATTTTTGAAGAAGCTTTGGTTCACAGATGGGTTACAACTGGGGCAGGGCAGGGTCATTTGTGTGAGATGTCAGTGATGGGGGATACATGGGAGGAAGTTCACCTAGGGATACATATAAGGTTCATAAACATGTTCAAATGTTCATGAGACATTTTCACAGTGGGTGGAGGCTCACACAATAACTGAGAGAATATTGAATTCCCATCCTGGAGAGCTCTGCCATATTCTCTAATGGAGCAGCAACAGTCCTCCAAGTGCAAGGGCAATGAATGGTGAGGGAGGATGATGCATTGACGGGCCCTTGATATTGATGACTATGCTTACGATGCTTAATTATTGAAATTGAAACAGCCTAGTGTTGTGGGGTGCTTAAGAGTTGCCTCCTGAGAGCTTCCTTGTTGCTCAAATGTGGCATCTTTCTAAGCCAAACTCAGCATATAAATGCAGTAACTTTGCCCCAGCATGGGTCATGGCTCCTGGAGATAAGCCTCCCTGGCACCAAGGGGTTGCTGCCAAGCACAATCTAGCAGTGAAACAGGAAGAGACCTTGGATAAAAGGGGCAAAATGTGAAGACAAATGAGTTTTTATGGCTAAGAGACTTCAAAGTGAGTAGGGAGGTCATCCCAGAAGTAAGGCATATGCATGTCTCAGAAGGATCCCGTAGACTGCCAAAGTGGATACTATTGCAAATAATGGGTCTCTTGAGGGCCTTGGAGACAACCATGTCCTATAGTCAGGGCAGATATCTCTGGAGATTGGTGTCTTGCCTGTTTGGCCCTACTTTGGAGTTTGAGCTCCAGACAGTGACAGAGTTGGACTCATTTATGGCTTCCCTACACATAGCTCATCTGTCCCTTCTATTTAAACCTATACTTGGTGTTGGAGTTTGTAGGTGTACATCCAAGAGACTGGAATCTTTGGGCTGTCCATGGGCCAGCTGGACCTGGAGCTTCAGCAGTTTGGCCACACCTATTCTCCACTTCATTGGACTCACCCAGGACAACTGAGAAGAAGGTGAGGATTGACAACCACCATACCAAGGAAATGAGAGAGCTTACAACTGCAAGCAAGAGAGTCCCATCCATTGACTGTATGGGATTCAAAGACCCCTCTCAATTAGAGGTGGAATGGCCATTAGCATCTCATATTCTTCTGGATATAGCAAAGAACTATGGACTATAGTGAACTTACTGGTCTATTCTACTATAGATATATTGTGATTCTAGCAATGGAATAAATGGAAGAAATTACAACACTGATGTGGAGGCAGTGGCCACTGGAGGCAGTGGGGTCAGGGAGAGGGAAAAACAATTGTAATATGGGGGCTTTTTGGGGACTTGGGAATCGTCCTGAATGACATTGCAACAGCCAATATAGACCATTTTATATCACTTCATAACATTCAGAACTGTGTGGAAGAGAATGTAGACTACAAGGTGGACTATGGTCCATGATCAGTGACAATGCCCCAGGAAGTTTTTATCAATTGCAATGAATGTGCCACACTAATGAAGGTTGTTATTTATTTGGGAGGTTGTGGGAGGTGTGGGCAGTGGGGCACAAGTGAATCCCTATTTTTTAGTGTAAAATTTATGTAATCTAAGTGTCTTTAAAAAATATATTAAAAAAATATAAAAAAGAAAAAGTTCAAAAATGTTTCGTGAATGCACAACATTGTGATTGCACTAAAAGCCATTGATTATATACTTTATTTTATTTTTTTCCTCCCTGTGATATCTTTTTTTTGTGAGTGTAAAAATAAAAATTTTCACAAAACAAACCAATATTTGTAAAATGAAACATAAATATATATGTATATATGTGTATATGCTTACATAAATGTTATTTTTATATATATTTTAAAAGATGCTTAGATTACATAAATGTTACACAAAAATTACAAGGATTCCCATGTTCCCCACCTCCCACACCTCCCATAATATCCCACATAAACATCTTTCATTAGTCTGGCACATCACCTGCAATGGATATACACATCCTGGAGTTCTGCAAGTAAGCATACACCATAGTTCACATTGTAGACCACACTCTCTCCCACACAGTTCCTTATCGTATATCCTGATGTAAAATGGCCTATATCTGTCGTTATACTGTCACTCAGGCTAATTCCCAAGTCCTGAAAAAACACCTGTATTACAACTGCTTTTCCCTTCCATGTCCCGAAAGCATCTAGTGGCGACTGGCTCCACCTCACTGTTATAAATTCTTCCATTCCTTTAATCACATTATGTCTACAACAGAATACCGTTAAGTCCACTCTAGTCCATAGCTCTTCCCCCAATCATGAGGAGTTTGGGATGGTGATGTCCACTCCACCTCCAAGTGAGAGGGGACTTATATTCCATGGATACTGTAGATGGATTATGATGCCTGCAGCTGCAGGCTCTCTGCATTCCCTGGGATGTCCGCTGTCCATTTTCGTGTACCCACCAGGTGACTTGGGTGAGTCCATTGAGCTGTAGAGTAGGAGTTGCAGCTACACCGAGATTCCAGGCACAGCTGGCACATGGTCAGGCTAGAGGCTTCAGTCTCTGGAAGTACACCTACAAACTACAACATCACATATGGGTTTGAAAAGAAGGGACTAATGGACCTTGTGCACGGAGGATTAATTGAGTCCAACTCTGACACTCTCAGGAGCACAGACTCCAAAGTATAGCCCACTAATAAGGCATCCAATCTCTGGGGATATCCCCCATTACATGGGACCTGGGTGTCTCCAGAGCCCTCAGGAGTCCCTCTGTGTGGGGTGATATCCACTTTGGTTTACTATGAGTTCCTATTGAGGTGTGCATAAGCGTTACCTCTGGGATGACCTTCTGACTCTTTTTGACGTCTCTTTGCCACATGAACTCATTTGTCTTTACCTTTTCCCCCTATTATTCAAGGTCTTTTTCCAGTTGTATTGCCAATTGGCACTTGATATTAATCCCTCGTTACCAGGGAAGCTCATCCCCGAGAGTCATGTCCCACGTTGGGGGGAGGGTAATGCATTCATATGCTGAGTTTGGCTTAGAGAGAGGCCACAATTGAGCAACAAGGAGGCTCTCAGGTGGCAACCCTTAGGCACCCCATAACAGTAGGCTAAGTTTCAATTACAAGACCAAAGACTCATAAGGCTAGTCATCAATAACAAGAACCCATCAGTGGAAAATCCTCTTTTGCCAGACACTGTCCTGCACTCAGAGGTCTGTTGATGCTCCCTTGGAGATTGTGGCAGAGCTCTCCAGGCTGGGAATTCAGTATTCCCTTATTTATTGAGTGATTGTCTACCCACCATAACCATTCCCCATCCCTTGATGATTTGATCAATTTTATATATCTTTTCATGTATATTCAGAGGAACTTCCTCCCATGAATCCCTCATCCCAGACACCCCATGTCCATGATCCTCATCAGCCCCATTGTAACCTTTCTATGATCTAAACCTTCCTTGAAGATAAAGCCCATATAATAACCAAATACAATTAATAGGAAAATGAAACAATAATGATAAGCTTAAATGGAAGAGATAAAATACATGGAAACTCAGGGGAAAAAAAACTAAAAATAAAATATAGTTAATGGATTGGGACATTCAAAAAATGGGGGAAATTTTTTTTAAATTATTTTTTCCCTTTTATCACTGCACTATCAGATGTCCAGTGTGTACTGTGGCACCTTCCCCCTCTCAGTCCCCAGTGTCCCCAAAATTTTCATTTAATTTTCAAAGAAGATTTAGGTCACAGCAAAGTCACACACAGAATACAAGAGACTCTCATATACCCAACCTCCTTCCCCTTTCCTCACCCCATACTAAAACCTTTTTTGTGTGTGGATGATAACATTTTTTTAACTGTTATACAGAGAGTGAAACATAACTACTAAATATTGTCAATGGTTTACAATATAGCTGACAATTTAGATGGCACAGTTTAATAATTTTTGATGATATTTACCATGTCCTGTGTCCATTACTGTAAGGTAATCAAAAACATTTCCCATGACCACTAAATACCCCCTGTTTGATCTTTTCTGTTCCTTCCTGCCCATCCCCCTGTGGTATATGACACTCCCCTGTCTTAACTCATTGGATGACATGATTCATAGTTACATGCCCTGGGTATTCTAACCTGCCCTTCCTAATTTACACATCTGTCAACCCTGCATTACCAAACACAGTAATATCACTACCCACCTGTCCTTTCCTTCAATATGCAATTATACTATATCACTTTACCATAGATTATGTCCATGTGGGTGATGGCTCACAACCTACTCTTCTCTATCTCTCCATTTGTTAACCTATCTTTCAGACAATGGTTCTCAAAGACTGCTCACTTTCCTCAGTTCAAATCAGTGAGGTCATATACTGTTTATCATTCAATGCCTGGCTTGATTCACTCAACATAAGGTCTTCAAGATTCATCCATGCTATTCCATGTGTTAGCACTTTATTCCTTCTTACACCTGACCAATATTCCTATCTATGTATGTACCACATTTTGTTTATACTTCATCTGTTGGTGGGCACCCGGGCTGATTCCAACTTTTGGCAATTGTGAACAATGCCGCTATGAACATTGGTGTGCATATATCTTTTCATGTCTTTACTTTCAATTATTCTGGGTACATACCCAGCAGTGGAATCACTGGATCATATAGAAGATCTATTGTTAGTTTTCTGAGGAACTGCCAAATTGTCCTCCACAGTGGGTGGACCATTCCACAATCCCACCAGCAGTGGTTGAGGGTTCCTATTCCTCCACATCCTTTCCAACACTGATAGTGTGCTGTTTTTTTGATAGCAGCCATTCTGATGGGTGTAAGATGGTAACTCATTGTAGTTTTGTGTTGCAATTCCCAAATAGCTAGTGATGTTGAACACTTTTTCATGTGCTTTTTAGCCATTTGTATTTCTTCCTTGGAGAAGTGTCTTTTCAGGTCACTTGCTTATTTTATAAATGGGTTGTTGGTCTTTTTGTTTTCAGGGTGTAGGATTTCTTTATATATGCAGGATATTAGGTTCTTATCAGATATATGATTGTGAAATATTTTCTTCCATTGTGTAGGCTGCCTTTTTATTTTCTTAATAATGGCCTTTGAGGTGTAGAAGTTTTTAATTTTGAGGAGATCCCATTTATCTATTTTTTCTCTTGCTGCTCGTGCTTTCGTTGTGAAGTTCATGAAGCCATTTCCTATTACAATGTTCTGTAGATGCTTCCTTACATTATCTTCCAAGATCTTTATGGTTTTGGCTCTTATGTTTAGATCTTTGATCCATCTTGAGTTGATTTTTGTATAAGGTTTGAGATGGTATTCTTCTCTCATTCTTTTGGATATGGAAATCCTGTTCTGCAAGCACCACTTGTTAAAGAGGCCATTCTTTCCCAACTGAGTGGGCTTGGTGGCCTTGTCAAATATCAGATGACTGTATATGTGAAGATCTATATCAGAATTCTCAATTCGGTTCCATTGTTCAGTATGTCTATCTTTGTGCCAATAACAAGCAGTTTTGACCACTGTAGCTTTGGAATATGTTTTAAAGTCAGGTATGTTTTAAAGTCAGGTCTTGTGACACCTCCAATTTCATTTTTCTTTTTCAAAATGTCTTTGGTAATTCAGGGTGTTTTAATTTTCCAAATATATTTTGTAGTTAGTTTTCCAGTTCCTTAAAAAATACAGTGTTGATTTTTATTGGGATTGCATTAAATCTGTTTATTAGTTTGGGTAGGATAGACATCTTGATGATGCTTAGTCTTCCTATCCATGAACAAGGAATATTCTTCCATTTATTTAAGTCTTCTTTGATTTCCTTTAACAGGGTTGTGTAGATTTCTGTATATAAGTCCTTTACATTTTTAGTTAAATTTATTCCAAATATTTGATTCATTTAGTTACTATTGTAAATGGTATTTTTTAAAAATTTCCTCCTTAGATTACTCGTATTCATGTACAGAAATGCTACTGATTTTTGAGCATTGATCTTATAGTCTGAGACATTACTGAACTCCTTTATAAGTCCTAGAAGCTTTGTTGTAGGTTTCTCAAGGCTTTCTAAGTATAAGATCATGTCATCTTCAAATAATGAAATTTTTACTTCTTCTCTTCCAATCTGAATGCCTTTTATATCCTTTCCTTGCCCAGTGCTCAAGCAAGTACTTCTAAGAGAATGTTAAATAGAACTGGTGGTAGTGGGCATTCTTGTCTTGTTCCTGATCTCAGAGGAAAGGATTTAGGATTTCACCATTGGAGATGATGTTAGCTTTGGGTTTTTCATATATACCCTTTATCACATTCAGAAAGTTTCCATCTATTCCTTTCTTTTGCAGGGTTTTTTATCAGGAAAGTGTGTTGTATTTTCTCAAATGCTTTCTCTGCATCTACAGAGATGATCATGTGACTTTTTCTTTCAATCTGTTAATGTGGTGTATTACATTGATTGATTTTTTTATGTTGAACCATCCTTGCATACCCAGGTGAAACCCACTAGGCCATGCTGTATAATCCTTTTGATATTTTTTTGAATTTGATTAGCAAGAATTTATTGAGGATTTTTGCATCTATGTTCATGAGAGAAATTGGTCTGCAATTTTCCATTCTTGTGGTATTTTTGTCTGGTTTTGGTAATAGTATAATTTTGGCATTGTATAATGAGTTAGGCAATATTCTTTCCCCTTCTATTTTCTGGAAATGCTTAAGCAGAATTGGTGTTAACTCTTTCTAGAATGTTTGGTAAAATTCAGCTGTGAAGCCATCTGGTCCTGGGCTCTTCTTAGTTGGGAGGTTTTTGATGACTGTGCCTATCTCTTTACTTGTAATTGTACTATTGAGTTTATCAATTTCTTCTTTCATCAATGTAGGCTGTTTGTGAGTTTCTAGAAACTTGTCCATTTCCTCTAAATTATCATTCTTGTTGGCATATAATTTTTCAAAATATCCTCTTATGATACTCTTTATTTCTGTGTGGTCAGTTGGGATATCCCCTTGCTCATTCCTTATTTTGTGTATTTGCATCTGTTCTCTCTTTTTCTCTGGCTAAGTGTTTGTCAATTTTATTGATCTTCTCGAAGAACCAGCTTTTGGTTTGGTTTATTTTTTCTAATGCTTTCTTATTCTCTATTTCATTTAGTTCTGCTCTAATCTTTGTTATTTCCTTCTTTCTACTTCTGTTAGTTTTAGTTTGTTGTTGTTTTTCCAATTCTTCCAGGTGTGCATTTAGGTCTTCAATTTTAGCTCTTTCTTCTTTTTTAATATATGTCTTTATGGCTATGAACTTCCCTCTCAGGACAGCTTTTGCTGCATCCCTTAGGTTTTTATAAGTAGTGTTGTTATTTTCAGTAGTTTCAAGGTAGATCCTGATTTCTTTTGAGATTTCCTCCTTTACCCACTGTTTGTCTAAAAGTGTGTTTTGTAACTTCCATATCTTTGTGCCTAAACTGTTTCTCTGACCCCTAGTGATTTCCAATTTCATTCTATTGTGGTCAGAGAAAATACTTTGTATAATCTCAATCTTCCTGCTGAGTGTTGTTCTGTGGCGTAGCATGTGGTCTGTCTTGGAGTATGAGCCATGTGCATTCGAGAAGAATGTAAATCCTGCTGTATTTGTGTGTAGTGTTCTGTATATGTCTATTAAGTCCAGGTCCTCTAATGTATTGCTTAGAGCCTTAGTTTCTTTGTTGATTCTCTGTCAAGATGTTCTGTCTAATGATGATAATGGTATATTAAAGTCCCCCACTATAATCGTAGAAGCATTTAATTCTCGCCTTAGTTCTTCCAGAGTTTTCCTCATGTATTTTGAGGCACCCTGATTAGGTCCATAAATGCTTATCATTGTTCTCTCTTCTTGAGAGATTACCCCTTTTACTAATATATAGTGCCCATCTTTGTGTCTTCCAATAGTTTTGCATTTAAAATCTATTTTGTCTGATATTAGAATAGCTACTCTTGCCCTTTTTTGGCTATTGTTATCTTATAAAATTGTTTTCCAACCATTCACTTTCAGCCTCCTTGAATCCCTGGGTCGAAGGTGGGTTTGTTGTTGACAGCATAAAGATGGATATTTCTGTATCCATTCAGCCAATCTGCATCTCTTGAGTGGTGAATTTAATCCATTAACATTCAGTGTTATTACTCACAATGAATTTCTTACTTCAGCCATATTTTCTTTGGGTTAATGTATGTCATATGTTGTTTTGTTTCTGTTTTTGTCTTTTTAGTTGTTTTTAAACTCTCCTCCTATTCTCTCTCCCTTGTTTTTTCCTTCCAACTTGTAGAACTTCCTTTAGTATTTCTTGATGTGCAGGTTTCTTATTGACATACTCTCTTAATTTCTGTTTATCTGTGAATATTTTGCACTCTCCATCATTTTTGAATGCCGTTTTGCTGGATAGAGAATTCTTGGCTGGATGTTTTTCTTTTAGTACTTTGAGTATATCATACCATTTTCTTCTTGCCTTCATGGTTTCAGGTGAGAAATCAGCACTTAATCTTATTGTGCTTCTATTGTATGTGATGGTTCTCTTTTCTCTTGCTGCCTGGAATGTTTTTTCTTTGTCTTGATCATTGGACATTTTGACAAGTATATGTCTTGGAGTTGGTCTGTTAGGATTTATACTGTTTGAGGTGCACTGTGCTTCCTAGATCTGCACATCCATCTCTCTCAATAGGGTTGGGGAAGCCATTATTTCATTCAACAAGCCTTCTGTTACCTTTCCCTTCTCTTTTCCTTCTGGGAAACCCATAATGCATATGTTTGTGCTTTTTGTGTTGTTAGTTAAATACCTGAGTCCCTGCTAGATTTTTTCTATTCTTTTGTCTTTCTTCTATCTGTTTGATTTCAGATGTATTGTTTTCCACATCACTAATTCTTTCTTCTGCCTGTTCAAATCTGCTGTTATGTGAATCCAACGTGTTTTTGATTTCTTGGATTGTGCCATTTATCATCATCATATCCGTTATCCTTTTGTATATGTTTACAGTTTCTTCAGCATGTTGTTCCAATGTCTTCTTTATATTCTTAATCTCTTCCTTCACTTCATTAAGTTGGTCCATGATATATGTTTGGGAAGCATTGTTTAGTTGTTTGATATTCTGCATCTCTTCCTGGTTTTTAGTTTGATCATTAGAATGGTCCATGTCTTCCTGTTCCTCAGTGTGGTTTGTAATTTTATTGCTGTCCTCTAGCCATCATTTTATCTTGATTGGTTTATTCTGTTGATTAGCTTCTCTCTGCTCTAGAGTTTTATTTAGCTGGTGGTTCTGTGTGTGTGTTAAGTTTTCTCTTTGACACTTTTTTTTCTTATTTTATTTCCTTGCTTCTTTCTATGTTACCAGGTTGCCGGGCAGGAGTCGTGGCTCAAGTCAGCCCTTTTCCCTGAGGGTGGGGCTCAGCCGCCTGTGTTAACCAACACAGGCAGGCTTAAAACTCACGAATCTCTACCAATCAGTCCACGCCAATCATCTGCCTGCAGATAGATGTCCCAAGCTTCTTCCTCCGTGCGCCCACAGCACAGAACCACAGGCAGGATCCTGTCCACAAACTGCCATCCTCAGAGAGGTAGTTAAGGAGTGCTGTCCTAAACCGACACCATCTTGCGTCGATTATACACTTTAGAAAGATTGTAAGGTATGTGAATATATATCAATAAAGTTCTTAATAAATAAATAAATACATAAATAATTGTGCAAGAATAACCAGAAATAGCAGCTATGTACAGCTGGGGAAACAGAGATTGAACGGTCATGAAATTTCTATTTTTTTTTGTTTTTTATTTATTAATATTATTATAGAAACAATGAAATGCTCTCATAATGCTTAAAGTGGTGAAAGCACAGCTATGTGATTATACCACATACCATTGATTGTATTCTTTGGATGATTTGTAATCTTTATCAATATATATCAATAAAATTGATTTGTTAAAATAAAATAAAATAAAAATCTATATGATTCAGAAAAATCAGTGCTGAAAGGAATATTTATAGCTATAAATGCCTATACTTTAAAAGAAGAAAACGAACAGATGTGGCTCCACCAGTTGAGCACCCACCTCCCACATGAGAGGTCCTAGGTTTTATTTCTGTTGCCTTCTAAAGAAAACAAACAATGAGGAGACAATGAGCAGACAACAAAGGTAAAAAAAAAAAAAA
>JAQZBX010054170.1:0-18705 GCA_029593785.1 Cabassous unicinctus | reverse complement strand
GAAACACACAAACAGCATGTATTGATGAAAGAAGAAACTGAATAACTCAACAGACCAATCACAAGTAATTAGATAGAATGTCATTAAAAAACCTCCTAACTAAGAAGAGCCCAGGACTAGATGGTTTCACAGGTGAATTCTACCAAATATTCTAGAAAGAACTAACACCAATCCTGCTTAAACTCTTCCAAAAAATGAAAGTAGAGGGAATCTTGCCTAATTCATTCTATGATGCAAATATCCCCCTAATACCAAATTCAAGCAATGATGCCATGAAAAAGGAATACTATAGACCAATCTCTCTAATGAACCTAGATGCTATAATCCTCAACAAGAAACTTGCTAATCATATTCAATAATACATCAAAAGAATTATACACTATGACCAAGTGGGTTTCTTCCCTGGTATGCAAGGATAATTCAACATAAGAAAATCAATCAATGTAATACACCACATAAACAGATCAAAAGAAAAAAACCACATGATCATCTCTATAGATGCAGAAAAATATTCGACAAAATACATCACCCTTTCCTGATAAAATCACTTCAAAAGTCAGAATAGAAGGAAACTTCCTCAACATGATAAAGGCTATATATGAAAACCCGACAGCTAACATCATATTCAATGTTGAAATCCTAAACGCAAACCTTCTAAGATCTTGAAAAAGACTAGGATACACACAATCACTGCTCTTATTTAGCATTGTGTTAGAGGTACTTACCTGAGCACTCAGACAAGGAAAAGATATAAAATCCATCGAGATTGGAAAGGAAGAGGTAAAAATTTCACTATTTGCAGATGATATGCTCCTATACCTCAAAAGTCCTGAGAATTCTACACTTCAGTACAGTGGCAGGTTATAAGATTAATGTGCAAAAATCCATAACATTTTTGTATATCAATAATGAACAATCTGAAAAGGAAATCAAGAAAAAATCCCATTCACAATAGCAACTAAAAGAATCAAATACCTAGGAATAAATTTAAGTAAAAATGTAAGTGACTTGTATGCAGAAAACTACATAACTATGTTAAAGGAACACAAAGAAGACCTAAATAAATGGAATAATATTCCCTGTTCATGGATAGGAAGACTAAACATTCAAATGTCTATAGTAGCCAAACTTATTTACATATTTATTACAATCCTAGTAAAAATTACCTCAGCATTTCTTGCTGAATTGGAAAACTATCTAAAATTTATTTGTAAGGGCATAGAGGCCCTGAATAGCCAAAGACATATTGAAAAAGAAAAATGAAATCAGAGATATCACACTACCTGTCATTAAAACATACTACAAAGCTACACTGGCCAAAACAGCATGGACATGGCCCAAGCCTTGATATAATGACCAATGGAACCAAATTGGAAGCTCTGATACAGATCCTCACATGTACAGTCAACTGATATTCGACAAGACCACCAAGGCCATTCAAGTGGGGGAGAATGGCCTCTTCAACAAATGATGCTTGGAACACTGGATATCCATATCCAAAAGAATGAAAGAGGAACACCATCTCATACCCTATACAAAAATTAACTCAAGATAGATCAGAGATCTAAATATAAGAGCCAAGACCATAAAAATCTTGGAAGAAAATGTAGGGAAGCTTCTACAGGATCTTGTTTTAGGAAATGGTTTTATGAACATTACACCCAAAGCACAAGCAAAGAAAGAAAAAACAGATATATGAGACCTCCCCAAAATTAAAAAAAAGGCTTTATACCTCAAAGGAGTTTGTCAAGAAAGTGAAAAGGCAGCCTACTCATTGGAAGAAAATATTTGGTAGCCATATATCTGATAGGGGCCTAATATCCAGCATATATAAAGTAATCCTTCACCTCAAAAAAGAAAAAGAAAACCCATTTAGAAAATGGACAAGTGATTTGAATAGACACTTTCCCAAAGAAGAAATACAATTGATTAAAAAGCACATGAAAAAAATGCTCAACATCACTAGCTGTTAGGGAAATGCAAATCAAAACTACAATGAGATATCATCTTACACCCATTAGACTGGGGGCTGTTATAAAACCAGGGACTACAAGTGTTGGAGATAATGTGGAGGACTTGGAAACCTCATCCACTTCTTCTGGGAATGCAGAATGGTGCAGCCATTGTGGAGGACGGTTTGGCAGCTCCTCAGGAAGCTAACTATAGAACTGCCATATGGTCCAGCAATTCCAGTGATGGGTATATAACCAGATGAATGGAAGGACACGAACAGATATATGCCCACTAATGCTCATAGTGGCATTATTCACTATTGCCAAAAGTTGGCAACAACCCAAATGCCAATTAAGAGATGAATGGTAAACAATTTGTGGTATATCCATACAATAGAATATTACTCACCTGTAAGAAAAAATGCAGTATTAACACACTGGATAGCATGGATGAATTTTGAACACTGTATGTTGAGTGAAGCAAGCCAGGCACTGAAGGACAAATATTATATGACATCACCGATATGAATTAAGCAAATTGAGCAAACTCACAGAGCTAGAGTCTGGACGACAGCATTACAGGACATAGAAAGGGAGAAGTTTGTGAGCCAATGCCAAAAGGGGCACAATCTATGATAAGGTGCAAGAGTGTAGTTGTGCAGTGAGGGGCATGACAATGGTGGAAGGCTACTGTTGGGTTATGTGGTGCAGTTTTCTCAAGGGGCTAGGGTGGTAAGGGTGTGTTGGACAGTCCATGGAACTGGAGGTAGGGTTGGAGGACAGAGCAAGTGAACACGGAATTTTGGGGTATGGGGCTGAAAGTACAACTTTGGGAATGCTCTTTTCACAATATGGCAAGGGAGAGTTACTGGTTTAGAATGCTGGATTAGGGGGCCATTTGGGACAGGGCACACCTGGGTAGGCTTCTAGGGAGTATGTGAGTTTTCATAGTGTGTTGTATCAGTGGGTGGAGACCCATATAATGAGCAGAAAGGT
Source organism: Cabassous unicinctus (assembly GCA_029593785.1). Taxonomy (NCBI): domain Eukaryota; kingdom Metazoa; phylum Chordata; class Mammalia; order Cingulata; family Chlamyphoridae; genus Cabassous; species Cabassous unicinctus. Next base: position 15,757 of record JAQZBX010054170.1, on the reverse strand, counting down.
GTTTAAATCCCACCCTGGGGAGTCCTGCTATGATCCAAATAGAGAGGTGTGAGTCTCTCAAGAGCAAAGGCAGTGCCTAATAGAGGAGGACAGTCCAATATGCCAAGCCCTCATTCTTGTTGTCAGTAACTATGAATCCTGCTCTTCAAGGAGTTAAGCCTCTTGGTTGCCTTGGGCCCCAAAGAGAGGGGGACAGAGGAATAGAATAGATTGAATATGGGGCATTTTGGGGTCGATGGAATTGTTCTATATGTTCTAGCAATGATAGATACAAGCCATGTTAAATTTCATCAAAATTGAAAAAGTGTATGGCCCAAATTGTAAACCATAGTGTAAACCATTGACCATGGTTAGTAGCTATGTTTCAATATTTATATATCAATTGTAACAAATGTGCCATCCACATATAAAACATTATTAATATGGGAAAGGGGAAAAAGGGGAGAATGTTGGGTATATGGAAATCCCTTATATTCTCTATGTGACTTTTCTGTAACCTAAATGTCTTTGAAGACAAAATGAAAAACTAAGACACTTGGTGATAAATGGAAGAAAATGCCAGTGTACATAGAAGACAACAGATCTTACAGTGATGAAAGACATTATGTTAAAAAAAATTTTAATAATTTTCCTTAGTTTTTTTATTGCAAAATTTTAAAATATTTTTAGTTTTAATTCTTATTTTTAAAACTATCATTATTATTTCATTTTCATATTAATTGTATTTGGTTATTTTGTTGGCTTCATTTTAGAAGAAGTTTTGGATTACAGAATGGTTACAACTATATAGGAGAGGATAATTGGGGTGGGGTGTCAGTGATTGGGTATATATGGTAAGAGGTTCACCAGGGGCATACATATAACTGTTAAAAATGTGTACAAGTGTTCATGGTGAATTTTCACGGTGAGTGGAGATTCACACAATAACCTAAAGAATATTGAATTCCCACCCTGGGGAGCTCTGCCACATTATCTAATGTAACAGTAAGATTCCCCCAAGTACAGGGGCAATGACTAGTGAAGGAAGATGGTACACTGATGGTCCCTTGATATTGATGACTGCACTTATGAATCCTTACTTTTGAAATTGAGACCTAGCCTAGAATTATAGGGTGCCTTAGAGTTACCTCCTGAGAGCCCCCGTTTTGCTCAAATGTGGATTCTTTCTAAGCTGAACTCAGCATATAAATGCATTATCTTTCCCCCAGTGTGGGACATGACTCCCAAAGATGAGCCTCCATCAACCCATGTGATTACTACCAAGCACCCACTAGCAAGGCAACTGTAGAAAACCTTGACCAAAAGAGGAACAAAGAAAAGACAAATGAGTTTACATGGCTAAGAGACTTCAAACTGATTCGGGATGTCATTTCAGAGGTTACACTTTTGCAAGTCTCAGGAGGATCTCATTGACTGCCAAAGTAAATACTATCTCAAATAGCAGGGCTCCTGAGGCTCTGGAAACATCCAGAAACTATAATCAGGGCAGATAACTCAGGAGTTGGGTGCCTTGCCAGTGGGCCCTTTGGAATTTATGCTCCGCAATTTGACAGAGTTGGAATCAGTTGTGATTTCCCTACACATGGCTCTTCTGACCCTTCTATTTGAACCTATAATTAGTACTAGAGTTGATAGGTGTACTTCCAAGACACATAAATCTTTGGGCTATCCATGTACCAGCTGGGCCCTGAATCTCAATGGAGTTGCAATACCTGCTCTCCAGTTCATTGGACTCACCCAGGAAAACTAACAAGGAGATGATGTTGGACAACGACCATCCCACACAACCATGATAGTATACAACTGCAAGCAAAAAGAGTCCCATCCATCTGCCCTATGGGATCAAAGCCTCCTCTTAATTAGAAGTGGAGTGGGCATCTCTATCCCAGAATCTTCGGGATTGAGGAATGAACTATGGACCAAATTAGACTTAATGATATTCTACTATAGAATTATTGTGATTCTGGCAATGGAAGTACTTATATCACTGATGTGTAGGCAGTGGCCACTGGAGGTTCTGCAGGCAGGGAGAGAGAAAAAAGATGTAATACGGGGACATTTTCAGGACTTGGGAATTGTCCTGTGTGACATTGCAAAGACAGATACAGACCATTATATATCTTGCCATAACCTACAAAATTGTGTGAGAGAGAGTGAAAATTACAATATAAACTTAGCCCATGCTTAGTAGCAATGCTCCAAAATATGTTCATTAATTGTAATGAATGTACCACACTAACGAAGGATGTTGTTAATGTGGGAAAATGTGGGAGGTGTAGGGATTGGGGCATATGGGAATCCCCTTTTTTATGTAACATTTTTGTAATCTAAGTTTTTTTTTTAAATAAAAAATATGTTTAAAAAATCTAGAATATAGGTTATCAGGACATGTAATGAAGATAGAGAATGGGGAACTGGTGTTTCATTTGTACAAAAATTTAATAAACTTGATTGTAAATATTTGGAAATGGATAGAAGTGATGGTAGCACATTATTGTAAGTGTAATTAACAGCTTTGAGTGACAGGATGATTGTGATTAAAAGGGAAATTTTAGGGTAATGTATGTCACTAGAAAGAAAGCTAGAGGATGAAACATGGGACTTTATAACATAGTAATGACTATGGTTAATAATACAAATATATGAAAGTTCTTAAATGAACTTGAACAAATGTATGCCATGATTACAAGGAGTTAATAATAGGGTGGTTTATGAGGAAAATACAACAAATACAAAGTATGGACTATAGTTAACAGCAATATTCTTTCATCAATTGCAACAAACTTACCATAACAATGCTAAGTGTCAATAATAGGGCAGTATAAGGGTTATGAAATTTTTTGTCAAAGACTAAGAATGTTCTCAAATTGATTGTGGTGATGAATGTACAACTCTGTGATTTTACTGAGAGCCATTGATTGCACACATTGAATGGACTAAATGGTGTGTGAATAAAACTGTTTTTTAAAAAATGAGAAAATAAGGAGAGGAAAAATTACTATTTTCCTGGCAGTAGTCAAATGTAGATGCTGTAGATGTTGAAGCATAAACCTGGAAACAATAAACACTGGAAAGTGGAAGGTAGATGTGAGAGATATACATTTAAAAAGGATATTCAGTGAATACAGATCTTATAATTATAATTCCTTGCAATAGTTGTCACTTAAGACCCCTTAAAATCTGACCAACGAATTTCAGCTGTCAAGAAGCCCAATTCATGCACCTTGAACTTCCAATAAACTTCCTCCTCTAATTTAAGAATTTACACCCTAGAAACATCATGTGCTTGTGAAAATCTCTAATTTAAAGACAGGGATGAAAAGAAAAATAATAGTGACAGAACAAAAAACTCCAGAGGAAATAAGCTTTGCAGATTAAAGAAGGAAAACTAAAAGCCTACAGTAAAAGATTTTTTGGGAAAAAAATTAAAATGAGGAGAATCCTTGCAATGAGCAATGGTAAAAAATTACTTCAGATAACTAGAGAGAGTTCTTAATATGTGCAAACTCTGAATCATAAATAAAATTGTGTCATGTAAATGATGGAAGAAGAGTTGAGGCACATTTCTAAGTAGTAAGCTATTTAATGGAGCAATTGTAAATTGGAGAGAAAAGTTTGAAAAAATAACATCAATGAAAGAAATCTAATAAAATTCTGGAATTCGGTAAAATTCCTCACACAATCAAAGCAACAATCAATGAGAAGGTTGAATTCTCACATATCTGGAATGTGTGTTTGCTTGTTGATTGTTTGGGCAGTCCAAACTGTAATATTATTATGCTGTTTATAGAATTGTAGGGTTAAACCTAATTTCTATCAAAAATTAAAGCTCAAAAATAATAATCTGAACAAAGAGTTAAACACATGATCATATGGGAAGGATAAAAATAAATAAAACGAGGTATTTCTAAGTCAAAAACAAATATTTTAAGATTCACAATAAAAAGTATACCCAGAAACTGTATTACTCTCCTACTTTTACCACTATCTCGCTTGTCCAAGCCCATCAACTCCTCAACCCTAAAACAGAAGTAGTGCAAAAGCTTTCTGTTTTCCATTCCAGTCAGCTCCTTTGACAATCAATTTTTGTCAGAGTGCTCAGGTTCAAATATAAGTTGAATCATACCACGCCTCTACTCAAACAACCCGATCTTTTCCTCTCACACATAGAACAAATTAAAAATACTTTCCAAGGGCAGCAGTGTCCAATGATGCTACCCTCTTTCCTTATTTCCTCTCTCACTCAACACCTCCTTGCTTCTGCCTTACTGGTTCCTTTGGGACTTGCACTGCCTTCTGCTGATCACCTGGAGCTGTCCTCACTCTGGGATGGGCTGTTTATGAAACTTGGGCCAGTCACATTCTCCCCAAGTAGAATCCTTCATCTGCTCATCACAAACCTTTGCCTCCCTGCAAAGCAAATCTTGTTGGTGAGAGACAATGGCATTCCCATTTGCATGTAGAGTTTGACTTGCTGCATTGATTTTACTGATGCAGTGCTAATGGGAGCTACTCAAGTAATGATGAATGAGTAATCAGAAGCTAGAATGAATTATAGCTCTTACTATTAATGTTCTAGCTACTGACAGAAAAACTAATATGACATATTGATCCACTAATTACTCAGTAAGATTTTATTATTAGCTGGTACTAATTAAGAAGGTCAATGGAGACAAAGGTAGCCTATTTTCCCTTTGGAATTAAACAGTTTGATAAATTGTAATTTTGGGCAATGTGCAAGCCCATGGGAGAGCAGCAATAGATGTAAAATGGTCGAGCTCATCATCTCCCTTTGTCTGCCAAGATCGATAGTGATGACGTCAGATTATGTGGGCATCATATGACTTTTTAGAGAAATAAACATATTCTATGAACTCTACCAAAATTAAAGTTCACAACATCCTTTTGTCTTTGTGGTCAGCTGGAATTTCACTAGTCCTGAATCTTAGAAGACAGCTGAAACCTTGAACAAGGATAGGAGGGATATTAGTAAGTCATTATTTTTAGAAGAATACTTGTTTTAAATTTAAAAGTAAACTGAGAAATAAAATAGTGACTAAAAATCCTTATTTACCAAATAAGGAAAAATAATAAAATATAAAGAGATCATATTATTTCATGATCTTTTTGTCTGGTCTTCTAATTATTCAGTGTAACAAAAATGGTTATGATTTTTAATATTCTTGCCATATTTATAATATCTTGGTTCAGAAGTGCAAATAAGAAGTAAGGTGTGACCCATTTAGTACAATAAGCTGAAATCATAATCAATGTTAAATGAAATTAGAGTTAATGAATGTTATTTGAGAAATAATAAAGGAAGAAAATTAAAAACCATGATGTTGTGTTTATAAAAACATACTAATTTTCAGCCCTAAAATATTATTGGTTGGTAGTTGAATAAAAAATTATCAAGAACCCTTTGCTGGGGTAAAGTTTCCTATTTTATTTCCCTCTAAAAGACACCCATAAGAATTGAAAAGTTAGAAATATGTCTATTTATGGCTATGATCATTTTTTTTTTTACTCAAACACTCAGGGGCAGTGAGTGGTTTTTAATGATGAGCAATTCACAATATTTTTGACAAGAACAGCAGCATAGAGATATTGAATCAAATTTCTCATTATATGCATTTGTAAATCATTCAGAAAATGTTTACATATTTGACAGAAACACATTCCAATTCTTATTTTTTACATCTAGTACCATATAGTGATACTTTCCCTTTAATATCTTGAATGATAGTAAATTAGGGATATTATGTGATAAATTATTTAACTTCACAGCTATCCCAAATCCAATGACCAACATTTACTTTGTGACCTTTTCACTATCCACCACCATAGGGAGAGGATAAGCAAAATCTTTAAAAGAAGGAGTTAAAGTGGAGTGTGGGAGGTTGAGCTGTAAAGTACATTCTTAAATATTTAAATATTAAAGTTAAATATGAAATATTAAAGAATGAAATCTGTACAAATAGAAGGCATCAACCCATCACTGCTTGAGGAATCACCAACTGCATCATTTCTTCACACTGACACTGTGAATTTAGCTCCAACTCTGTCATCCTTTCTTCCCTGCTGCATAATTTTTATCAATCTAATGGGAAGATCAGGAGTAGGTGGAAGTGGCAGTGTGGCTGGCATTTAAATTGATGTAAAATATTTGAAATATTTCAGATGTGGGGTAATTTTAGTAATTCAAGAGTTAATAAAAAGAAAGAGCTTGTGGGAAAAACATAATTATTAACTTATTAGATCTGAGGAATGCCAAGGAGAGGAAACTAGAAAAGTAAATAATTTGGTGAATATGTGGCCAACAATCTCAGCTCATATATTTGATACCTAGAGTAACCAGGTTAGGTTTCCTATGGAACTCTTAGTTAAAGACCACAAATGATAAATAACTTGGGTATGATGAAGTAGGAAAAAAACAACCATTAGCAAATTTCTTATTAAAATTTTGAAATTTGTGAGCAATGCTAAACTGAATGTTCTCTAGAGACAAGTAGGCTTAAGTTTTTATAGCATAGGTGAGGAAGGTCAATAATACAATAATCATTTCTTTTTCAGAAGCATTTACTTCTCAAACTCTCAGAAGACCTGTAGAAACTGAGGTTATATTCATCATTGGAATGACTAAAGGGACAGTAATCTTAGGGCACAATTTAGCAGTTGTTAGTTGGTCAACTTTGATTTACCTAGAGTACTGGAAGGATTTTGTAAAATTCAGTAAAAACTTTTCAGTCATATAGCATCTTTCATGTACTCTATTTGAAAAATATTATAATTACTGGTATATGTGAACTAAAATTAAGTTGGTTACATAAAACTAAATGAATCAAAAATGATTGATAACCAATACAGTAAAGAGGATCGAGATGGAAGCAATATTTTATTAATTCAATTACCAATTGAGAGACTTGATTTTGTTGATGTGATATTCTTCTGTCTTTTTATTTATTTATTTTTATCGCACTATTCCTGCAGTAATGAGAAATAAAACAGCTGTGACTGAATTTATCCTCATGGGATTTTCTGCCAATAAAAATATGTACATTTTGCATTCAGTGCTCTTCTCATTTATTTCCTTTGGGCCCTGATGGGGAATGTCCTCATTATCCTGATCACAACTTTAGACCAGCACCTCTACACACCCATGTACTTCTTCCTGAAGAATTTATCCGTCTTGGATCTTTGCCTCATTTCAACAACAGTCCCCAAAGCCTTTGTCAACTCCTTGACCAACAACAACTCCATCTCATTTCTTGGCTGTGTATTCCAGGTCTTTCTGTTTGTTTTATTGGCAGTTGCAAAGCTGTTCCTCCTCACAGCTATTTCTTTGGACCGCTATGCTGCTATCTGCCATCCCTATGAAGTCATCATGAACATGGGGACGTGCATGCACATGGCAGCTATGGCTTGGCTGGGTGGGGGTCTGACTGCTGTGATGCACACAGCTGGTACCTTCTCCTTCTCCTTCTGTGGATTCAATTTGATCCATCAGTTCTTCTGTAACATCCCCCAGTTATTAGCTATTTCTTGTTAACAAAATTTAATAAGAGAAATTGTGCCCATTCTTATTAGTGTGGTCTTGGATTTCTGTTGCTTTATTTTCGTCACTGTTAAATACATCTACATCTTCTCCACTGTCAACAACATTCCATCAATAGATGGCCAGTCAAAAGCCTACTCCACTTTCCTTCCACACCTGGTCATGGTTGTATTATTTCTCTCTACTGGCTTTATTGCTCACCTAAAGCCAACTTCAATGTACCCTTCTATTTCTGATCTTGTAATTTCTGTGTTCTACACTATGGTACCCCAAACCTTGAGTCCTATCATTTACAGTCTAAGAAACAGGACAATGAAGATGGCTCTGGGTAAGTTGATTGAGGGAAAGCTCATCAAAAAGTAAAAGTTATCCTTCTTCTTTCAATAGCAGAAAGGGTTTACAAATATGCACATATCATTTACTCAGTTTTCCTCCGAAATTTACAAGAAAATTTTTAAGAGAAAAAGAAGGAGCAATGTCTCATTAATAATTTTCCATGGGCAGAAAAGTTATAGTTTTCTCATATTATTAAAGCTCTGGAACTCCTATATTTATGGATCCTTTTTCTAACCACCTTCTTGAGTGGTACTTATAAGGTGAATTCTTGCTATTTTAAAATGATATAAGGAGATATGCTTGCTTAGAAAACATTACAAAACATTGCCAACTTTTACCAAAAACAAACAAACAAAAATTCTATTCTCATGTGAACTCACCAATTCAAATAACTAAAATAGTATAGAATCTTTGATGAATTTTTATTTATTCCCTGTATTAGATGCCTTATTTATAGATCACCATAGGTGAGAAGTTACTTCAAAATTAAATGTGGTATCTTGATCTCCTCATTCTACTTATAGGGTGCTATCTTTCCTTTTATATATTCATTTAGGGTTTTCTGTTTAAATGAGAATTGTGCCAAAGAGATTTATCAGAAATCTATAAAATTGTATGGGGCAGAGTCTAAATTATAATGTAATCTATAATCCATGCTTGGTAACAATGCTTCAATATGTGTTCATCAATTGTAACAAATGTACTTCACTAATGAAAGATGATGTTAACCAGGAAAATGTGGGAGGAAGAGGGAATGGGGCATACGGGAATTCTCTATAAATTTGATGTAACATTTATGTAATCTAAAGCTCCTTTAAAAAAAAATATATATATATATATTTAAAAAAGAAACCAAAGGAGTAAAGGAACAATGATTCAAGTGTAATAATGAAATGAATATTAATTTGAGGGATGCTTAATTTTATCCAAATGTTACTATACTTCCTTGATATCATATATATATATATATATAGTAAAATTTTCAAACCATATTTGTACTTTAAAATAAAACTACTCATATTTTTACTTTCATATATTTGAGTTTTTTTCTTACTTATCAGAATTTTGTTGTGATAACTTATGATTGACTTTCTATCAGATGAGTCATAATTTGCTCAATCATTCTTCTACAATTATACACATTTTATTTTATTATATGAAACATTTGGTTGACATAAACATAAAAATATGTGTAAATGCTTATTGTCCTGAAGCATTAGTACTATAGATTTCAAGCTTCTCATTTACTGTTTAAGAAATATTATTAAATTATTCTTCCAGAATATTTCATATATTTTAATATATTTAAGTGCACAAAATTTTTAAAGAAATTAATGAATATTTGATTTTTACAAGATAGAGTTCCTTTAGATACTATAAATTCGATTTCAATTTTTTGAGTATTTTTTTTTCACATTGGGATATAACTTCAGAATTGCTGTAATTTATTATTTGTTCACCATGCAGAAGAACATGCTTAGTTACTGTTTATTATTATGTAGTCTAAATCATCTAATCATATTTTCTGGTAATTTACCTGTGGTATCACAAAATTCATGGGTAACATGGATGTGCTTTTCAACGATATAGATACTAATATCTACTTCATGTATATATTGTCCAACTTTAGTTGTACCTTTAACTAATGTTTTGTTATTTTTCACTTAACACAACTTTCAAGAATTATGTAATTATATTTGTCAACTTTTTTCCTTGTGATTTTTGATTACTTCAAATTGATGATATTGTTAATTCATTACATACAATTCACATTCCTTTACATCTTTTCAAAATTTTATATACAAAAATGTGTATATGTATACTGAGATCAAAATGATTTTGAGATATTTTTGCAGAAGTCATTTAAAAAAGCAGAAAATATTTTCCTTAATTCTGAAAAGTGTCTTTGAATGAAATCCCTTCTTATTAAAACGAATCAATATAAATAAATTACATCTTTTTAAATAAAAATTGACACCACAATAAGGTTAATTAAGACTTATCTCATATCGCATAGGATATATCACTGACCAAGTAAGAAATTGGCATTAACCTAAACCATTTGCTGTCCTATTTTTAATTTTCTCAACTAAAAAGTTTCCTAAGACAGAATTTCAAAAATCAGTAAGATATTCAAATTAGTATGGATTTTCTCATATTGCACAGCCTATAATTTTACCATGGTATATAAGGTAACATTAACCACACTCCTTAGTTTTTTCAATGAGGCATTCACAGGGTAATAGCAAGTATTACATCAGTAATGCACGTGCTTGCAATGGGCAGTGAAAATATGATGGGTATCATTAGTTAATTAACATTATTCAAGAATATATATGATTTATACTCAAAAGACTTATGCAGATTCTTTGGGGAAGCCTCTGGGCAATATTTACTCATGTTCTTCAGGCACTCAAGTATGATTCTTTCATAACAAATAAAAATAAAAGCATCTGGGGAACATTTGAACATCAAGTATAGTCACAGAAAATCAGAGCAGCACAGCACCTTGTGCTACAAGAGAATTCCCTCTGGCCATTGCTACCTTTTGTCCTGCTGAGGCTAGATAAGCACCTCTTACTTGGTCACCCACATGGGCTCCTTGACAATGTCCACACTTAAAAGAAAATCATATTCCACTGTTCCACAGAGAGTGCATGGTCTAAAATGAGTGAATTCTTCCATTTCATAAATCCAAAATCTCTAAATTCTTTATGCATTTGGAATTGAGCATATGTATAAATCACTAGGTAGTTAACAGAAAAAATGCTATACATAAGTCTTTCTATATATCTGTTTCTTTGGAGGAAAAAAAGAAAAGGAAAAAGAGACAGAATAAGAGAAATAAACCCTGCTTTACTGGCATGTTTGCAACAAAGAATGTATGATTTACTAAAAAGAAAGAATTTTTTAAAAAGCTAAAAACATGAAAAATTAGGAGGAAAACAAATTCTATTGTTGTGGCAAAACAAGATTTCCCTATGCATGTTTATGGGATCTTCCTGAATAATGGCAAACTAATGATTACATTAAATAGACAAATCCACTATCATTAATATTATTCTTCAAAAATGGTAAAGATTAAAAGTAAAATTTCCTTTTGTAATTGGTTTCACAAAACTTAATCCAAATGCTTTTACTTCTAAGTCCTGGATGCCTGTTCATTGTAAGCTCTTGAAAGATATATGTTTTGGTCTAAGGGCCAAATTGTGCCCTATCAGACCTAACCGTGAAAATGTTTGGGATGGGGTTGCATGACTGCATTACTCTTAATACTTTGTGAAGAAATTTGCTAAGGCTTCATATTTATACCAACAGTTGTTAAAATCATGTCCCCCCAATTTTTATGGCAATGCATAAAATTTTAACATAAAATAATATTATTTTTAATTGCAATAAGAAGGAGCAAATGGTATAATATTTAGCTTACATTTATATATTTAAATAGAGAACACATGTCATTACTCCAGAGATCTTATGCTTGCATCAAACCAGACACACAGCCTTCCTTGTCAGTCATTCTATATTAGGTGATAACAACGGGAGGCTATTTAAAGATGGGCCTGATCACCTAGAGACACAGGGAATCCTGGGAGGCTAATAAATCAAAGAAAAGGGGAGGTGGGGAGGATATCTTCATGAAATAAATATTGTAAACTAGTTACTATTGGAAGAAGGAGGGAAAAAGATCTTGGGTTTGTGTTGGGCAGCAATATAGTTACTTGCCCTGAGTCCAGAGTGAGACACATAAGGGAGTGAAGGAAGGCTTGATAAATGAAGCTTTCTGCAACTGAGGCAGACTCTGAAGATGCTGGCAGATGGGAAGATCCAGAGAAAATATTGGGACTCTGAAACATCTTGCAAATGAATGACCAAAATTTCCAGAGGCAAATGAAGAATATATTCAGTAATTGTGAACAATTAAGAAGTAGATTCAATGTAATTCCAATAAAAACCCCAACAGCCTATTTTACAGAAACAGAAAAGCCAATTATCAAATTTATTTGGAAGAGTAAGGGGACCAAATATCCAAAATAACTTTCAAAAGAAAAACAAAGTTAGAGTACTCTCACTTACTGTCTTTAAACCATATTACTTGGCTACAGTGGTAGAAATGGCATAGTACTGGCATAAAGATAGACATAATGACCAATAGAACTGAATTGAGAACTTGGAAATAGACCCTCACTTCTATGGTCAAGTGATTTTTGACAAGGCTATCAAACTCTCCCATCTGGGACAGAATAGTTTATTCAACAAGTGGTACTGGATGAACTAGATAGCTGTATCAAAAAGAAAGAAAGAAGACCCTATCTTATGCCTTTTACAAAAATTAACACAAAGTGGATCAAAAACCTATATATAAAAGATACCACCATAGAAATCCTAGAAGAAAATATTGGGAAATATTTTCAAGATCTTGTGTTAGGCAGTGGTTTCTTAAACCTTACACCCAACACAGGAATAATAAAAGAAAAAGTAGATAAATGAGACCTCCTCAAAATTAAAGTTTTGTTCCTCAAAAGATTTTGTCAAGACAGTAAGAAGGCAGCCCAATCAATGGGAGAAAATATTTGGAATTCACATATCCAATAAGAGTTTGATATCCATGTTATATAAAGAGATCATACATCTCAATGATAAAAAGACAAGCAACCCAGTTAAAAAATGGGCAAAAGACTTGAACAGAAATTTTTTCCAATGAGGAAATACAAATGGCCAAAAAGCACATGAAAAAAATGTTCAGTATCATTAGCTATCAGGGAAATGCAGATCAAAACTACAATGTAATACCATTTTACAACTTAAGGAATGGTCATTATTAATAAAACAGAAAACTACAAGTGATGGAAAGGATGTGGAGAAGTAGGAATTCCACTTTAGGAGGAAATGAATAATGGTTCCTCCTCTGGAAAACATTTTGGCAGTACCTCAAGAGACTGAATATAGAATTGCTGTATGATCCAGCATTCCAGTTATGAGGAATAGATTAATAACAATTGAAAGCAAGCGCCTGGACTGACATTTCATACCAAAGTTCATAGCAGCATTATTCACAATGTTAAAATATTGAACCAGTCCATCTTTCCATCAACTAATAAATGAAAAACCAAAATGTGGTATATGCTTATTAATAGAATGGAAAACTATTCAACTGTAAAAAGAAATGAAATTGGGATGCATATTATAACATGGATGAATCTTGAACATATTATGTTGAGTGAAATAAGCCAGACACAAAAGGACAAATATTGTAATATTGTATGGTCTCACTAAAATGAACTAAATTCAATGAGAAACTCATGGAGATAAACTCTAGAGTATAGATCACTAGGAGATAGAATGTGAGGTGAGAATGCTATCTGATGCTTAGCATACGTAGAATTTTTAATAAGATATATTATAAAAGTGTGGAAATGAATAGAGTTGATTCTTGCCCATTATACTGAGTATAACTAGCATTACTGATTTATAAATGTGATTGTGGCTGAAATGCTTAGTTAGTCTGTGAACATAAAAGGAAGCTAGAGAATAATCTAGGGAATGTATATACTGGTTTTGGCAGTGGATGAAGATTGTGGTTAATTGTATAGATATAAGAATGTTCTTCTTTTACAAAGTGTTAAGAATGTGATACACGGGAAAATTATAATTAATGCAAATTATGGACGGTAATTAATAGTAGTATTGTATTATTTTTGCAGCATTGGAAAAGAAGAAAATTATATCAATTCTAGGGGAATGATGGGGTGATAGATAGGAGCCCTGTATAATGACATGAATGTTTGTTTTGTAAGTTCTTAACTTTTACTACACACTTATTGTTTATGTATGTTCATGTATGAAATATATATATATCAATGAAATTATATAACAAAAGAAAAAAAAAGAAGTGGGGTAGAAAAGTGGCTATTTGGTTCTATGTGGAGATAGATTGGAGTATTTACAAGGTCTGTGCTCTAATGAGCTCCTAAAGTTTAGATGGGCATTGAGAAGATTAGAGAGGGTGGTCTTAGTGCAGCAGGCTGATCCGCAGAGGCTCTGTCAGCATTGGCTTCTCTGTAGGGCTGGGGGAAGCATGATGTCCACATCAAAGGGATTTCCAGGCCTTGCATGCACCTATGAACATAGGCCATTTGTCTTCCTCCCATAAGTCCCCTCTTTCTCTTTGGCAAATACTCTAGATTCCAACTTCAAAATACACATAGAATCTGGCAATTGAAAAAAACTTCCACTTTGACCAGCATTTAAACCTAAGCCACATGATATGTGTTACCATTTAAAGCCAATTTTTTTCTAGTTTCCTAGAAAGACACAAATTCTGACCATTTCTCTAGCCTCCCCTGTGACTTCATCTCCATAATCTATGGAGACTTTCTTGGCATTCTTTTGCTCTTGGAAATACACTGTAATCAGCATACTTATATATCAACATGAAAGTATTGGGGCTTTTACTTCATTCTCATAGATAACCAGGAATGGGATCAATGGCAGTACAATTATATGTATTTGCATTGTTGAAATAAAATGAAGGAAAACAAAATATATTATTATTTCATAAAAATAACAAATTTGTATACAAGTACCCTTTTCCCAATATCTCTAATAGCAAATTAGTGTTAGAGATTCTTTATTTTTTTTCCTAGTGTCACAGGCATAAATGGTGTCAACTGTTAGATACTTTTTTAAATTTTATTTTACCAGGAGGTCCCGGGGATCGAACCCAGGTCCCTCCATATGGGAGACGGACACCTAACCATTTGAGCCACATCTGCTCCCCTGTTAGATACTTTTTATGTTCCTGTACACTGAATTTTATTTTTAGCCAAAAAAGGATTTATCCTCTGTGAATTTTACATTCTGGTGCATGTTGATGATGTTTATATTTCTTATGGTTGTTTAAATGTTTGTTTTCCTATCCATTTGTAAAAATACTTATTTAGAACTGATATTAATACTTTCCCATCTTCTGTGTTAAAAATTTTCTCCAATCTCTTTAGTTATACTTAATTAATGACAGTATAAAATTTATATTTTTAAATGATTAAAGATGAATTATTTGTGGAATAATATTGATTATCCTTCCAAATGGATAATAGCCCAATACCATGTAATTAAATTCTTACTTCCTCTAGTGAATTGATACTTTTGCTATATTAAGTCAACATCTAAATCAATATCAATTTTTTACTATTATTTTATTTATTTTATTTTTGTTTCTTCGAGAAGTTGTGAGTTCACAAAACAATCATGCATACCAAACAGGATTCACATACATCACCTGACTACCAACACACCAATACCTTACAGTGTTGTGACATATTTGTTACAAATGATGAAAGAACATCATCATATTATCACTGTTATCTATAGTCCATAGCTTATACTTCATGTATTTACCCACTAATTAATTATTAACACTATGAATTAATATTGTATATTTGTTATAGTTCATGAGAGAACAGTCTCATATTTGTACTGTTGATCAGATTTCACCATTCACCATGGGGTTGACTGTGTGTTATGTATCCCTGCCTTGTATAATCCATCCAAAGTATACATTCAGTGGCTCTCAGTTGCATCACAGAGGTGTGCTGTCATTACCTTAGTTGGTTTTAAAATATTTTCATTACTCCAAAAGGAAGAATCCCACACCCCTTATACTCATCCATCATTGACCCTTGGCATTGATATTGTACCTTCTTTGCCATTGCTTAAAAATATTACAATATTACTGTTAACCATAGTTAACAGAATTGATACATTTTGCTGTATTAAATCAACATATAAATCAATACTAATATTTTAGTTTTAGTTTGTTCCTTTATTTTTTATTTTAATTAAAATTTCTAAACTAATTTTACT